>OMLP01002792.1:0-10179 GCA_900302685.1 Spondyliosoma cantharus | reverse complement strand
GATATTTTTCCACCACTGTTAAGCAGTAAGCAGGTGTGGTGACTGAAAATTTCGGAGGGTGGGAAGCTGTTATTTCTTTCTAAAAAAGGATACAAGAGTGAAATGAAAGCCAAACATCAAGCACCTTGTCCTGAAACCATTGAGCAACTGACACTGACCGGCATAGGTTGTCACACAGGCAGTTTGCAGTTAGATATATTTTCACATGATAGACATAATTTGACAGATGGACAGATTGAAACCCACTGTGAAAGGTTGATTATTTAAAAGGGATATTTACCTTTAGTACTCCTCCCTCCCTCCTTCTACATGATGCATGTTAAAGAATACACACTATGACTCAATTGAACACTAATCGAGCATTTCTAACGTATTAGTTTTCTTTATCCAATGCTCTCATCCACGACATAAGACAAACACAGAGTACCTTATGCATCCTGCTTGGAGCAGGCAAATGTGTCACAGAAACCATTTGTTTAAGATAAGGATAATCCTTTTCATTGTCTGATGAGATAAATGTGTCGATATAGGATCAACACAAGTTTGTTTTAAAGGGAGGGATTGACGTATTTCATAAAACCCTTGCGTAAGCAGACAGTTCTCATTCAGTGCGGTTACATAGACATACGTGGCCAGGCCACCCCATCAATAGTACATTTTCATGTATTTTTATGTTTGTTGTATCAGCTGCTAAAAGTTTACGTTAGTTAACCTCGCTCCTTTTTGTTTTATATAGACAGATATCCTCTGGCCAGCCCTTTGGGATGATGTTGGTCAGTAGGCTTTGATCATTGGCCAGCAGGGATAGGTTTAGTTTCTTGAATGTGCAATGAGGAAAGCCAATGTGGGTTTCCAGTAAAAGCAACAATACTTGTTATCCTTCACATACCCTTCTACTCCGAAGGGGATAGGGTGAGTTAGTATCAGATAGGGTCCCGCCATATTCAATCACAACCATTTATAAATGCAAATCAGACAGGATTTGTTTGCAGGATATGAAACGACCAGGTCTGGGCAACAGTCTGACTGTTAATGAATTCTTTAGTCACCTACAAAAAGGCTTTCTCTTTGAGATTTCAGTGTGCTGCTCAGCCAGAAGACAGAATAGAAATCACTTTGTACTTGGCCTTTGTTATACCCCTGAGTTTTCCCCTCTAGATTTAGCTGTGTTTTTCCCAACTAGCTGATTCATTATTTTAAAGCCAATTCCTGGAAACATTTGTCTCCTTTGATGAGTCTAAACAACTTTTTGTTTAAGTAATGCAGTTTTGTAAACCACCTCTGTGAGGGCTGTCAGATGCTATATGAACATACGGTAGTTCATCACGGGCAATTAAGTAGAACACCATTGACAAATATCCAATTTAATGGTGGTGTAAGAAGTTGAATTCAGCATACATATAGATAAAAGTACATGCAAGTTCTTTTCCACTACAACTATTAAGCTGTGTGTCATATGTGACACAACTGTTTTGGCGCGGTTAGATTTTCATAAAAAACATGCTGGCTTTGCTATTCATTTCACATCACTGAGAACAGCAAAATCACATGTGAACAGGTCACAATAAAGGATACGTATAAATGCAGGAGCCTTGGGGTGTTGGATGGCTTAAGTGCCACTGACAGAAACTGCTCCAGCTTATCTCTCAGCTGTGGTATCCAGGAATCCTAAACATTCATATCATAGTTTGGAAGAAAACATGGTTAATGTTCAATTTGAAGGTGCTGCTGAGAAATAATGGTGCATAATAACCAATAAGGTATTGTTCTGTAATTAGCTGAGCACCTGGAAAAGATCTTTGAAAGATGGGTGGATAGTGGGGTTGGGAACAAAAGGCAAGGCATAGTAAGGCAGGAACTTAGTGGTCTGGCTCAGTGCTGCTCCCCGAGTCTCCAGGTACTGCTTGAAGTTGGAAATCCTCTCCTCAAACTCAGCTCGGTCCTAAAGACAGAATCAGGTTTTCCAGTGAAAAGTCTGTATGTCAAGTCAATGACAACATTTCTGTTTAAAACACTATTGCTTGCACACATTCTCTTCAACTACATAATTATGTGTCTTAGCCTTCTACCATTACTGAAAACTGATTAACTTTACATCCATATACATTTCTACACTCAAACTACAGCGACCTGCACAGGGAAATATATATTGTAGAGGTGAGAAATGGTTGCTTTTATTGTGCAACAACAACATCATCAGATAGCCCACTGAGAAAAAGCCTGTAGCACAGCTTAGTGGGCATTTTGAAAAATAGCACATAATGATATTCAGCTATGTGTACCAGGATGGTTTGAAGACATAGTTGGATTTTGTTTGCAGATAATCTAAAAAAAGATTAAAAAATAAATAAATAAAAAAGGATCCACATACATGTCTACCAGGGTGCCTCCTCAGTGGGTAGATGGTGAAGTGGATGTGAATGTAGAACTCCAGGCTCTGGGCCTCAGTGTCTATGTCTTTGATCTCTGAAGGAATATTGTCTGTCCACAGTTCAAAGAACACTTTGTGGTCTCCATCATCAAAAGAGCTGAGGAGGTCTTTCTACAAAAGTCAGAGTTAAAGACGAGTGAGTTGGAGAAAAATGCAATTATGATTATTACACAATAACACAGGATAGACTTGGGGAAAAAAACTTTAAGAAAGTTTAGAGATAGGAGACATAAAACATAAAAACTAGCTAATTTCCTAATTTCAGAAAAAATGTACTTTTAAACATGTGAATTTGCCAATCTTGACTCTCAACTGGAACAGCCTAGTCAGTCACTTCTGGACCACTCCGTAGCTTCATAATATAACAAATAAGAATACTAAAAGCATAGGCTAACATTCCCCAGGTTGCAACAACCGCATGGTAATAATTAGCAATGTTTGTCGAAAAATATTTTCCTTTTCATCTCCCTTCCTGCCCATCCCCAGATGCCACCACCACAAAAAAAATCAACAAACGTGCAGAGACATCAGATTTTAAGAACTGTATTAATTACCTGAATGACACGAGTCTTTGAGTCTCTGAGAGTATTTCCTTGAGGCTTTGAGACAAGCTTGCCTTTGTTTTTGCACTCCTTATCAAAACTGTGAACAGTCTCTTCAAAATCCTCAAACTTAAGGTACTGCAAAAGATAGAAAAGAGAAGTGGCATTAAGTCCACCTTAACCTTAACCAATGCAGAATGCAGCTCTGACTCAAGTCATCCAAATCAAACAACTTGTACATCTCTTGTCTTGACAAATCTCTTTACTGAAGTTTACTTAAGTGTATTTTGTTTTGCATATTGCTCTGTTTGCACTGTCAGAATTTCAATTTGTTACCTCCTTGATCATCCCAAGAAGATCGGCTTCAGTTGCCAAGATGTCCCCCATCTTGGCCGTCTCCCTGGAGCTCATGTGAGTGCCTAAAACCTTTAAAACACCTACTGACAGACTTCTGTTTTCATTAAATATCGTCTGTATATCCAGCAGGCATTCTGCACCGCCTGCAAGGATGGGACAGTACATGGAACTATAAATAGTCACATTAGAAAGTGTAATACTCAAATAGCTTTCTTACATGTGGCTTTCGTTTTAATGAGGTTCAATTAACAGTCACAGTCGTCTAATATGCAGGTAAAACTGCAATGCAGAAGTTTAATGCAAATAATAGTAATATTCTCCAATAAATAACATAGACCTCGCATGTTACTGGTATTTTAAGCCACAGTGTGATCAGATCAGAACGTTTTTGCTTTTTAAAAATATTTTAACATATCTCCAAAAATCTAACTAACGATCAACTTAAGCATCAACTCATGCAAAAATGTGGGAAGCTAGCAGTAGCGGTTAGCTGACAAGCTAATCACACATAGTTTTCTGACGTTAAGAGAGGACATAAACCTAATTCTCACCTTATTCGCACATCATTAACTGGGTAAATGTGTGCTTGTAACGCTTTCAGGGTATTCATCCGCAAGAAAAACTTATATAATCCATTTTCGGCTGGGCTTATAGGCTTCACTTACGCTGACATTAGTTAGCTAGCCATTAGCTAGCAACCGTACACAGACAGGACGCTAAAACACCTAGCAACCAAATGGTAAGAGATGCAGGCTGGAAAGCAGAGGCAAATGTCGTAAACACAGTATACTTTTCGTATTCACATCCAGATTGTTTCAAATAACGTTATGTCTTCTAGAAGCTATCTAGAGATTATTGTGCTATTCATCTACAAAGAGTTAATATTGCACGGTCTCTCGTGAATTCAGTTTATAAACCGTATCCATATGTAGATCAACTAGTAACGTTATTTTCGACCGGAAGCAGTTTGCGTGTCAAAGGTTGAGCACATTGTTCCTTGGCGGCACAGTTTGTTTCACGTAGTAATGAATGAAGTTTAGCTCGATAAAGATATCTAGTGTAAACGCACACCGTAAACATAAAGCCACAAAGAGAAAGCGGGACTGTGACGTTATTCTGTGCACTATATAAGGACTTCGTCCCATTTGAGGTAAGCCTGGGGAGTTGTGTCCATAACATGCTAAAGCTAACAGCTAGCCTGAATTGGAGACACTGCCGAAGTTGTAATTAACACGATGACAGGACCTTGTAATTTTGGCTTATGCTAATTCAGCTTTGCAAGCTAACGTGTGAAGCTAACATCAGTTAGAGTATTTATTACCCATTATTTATTATTTTTAAGTTTTACATGGCCAGCGAGAGTTGATTGTAATGTTCCACATGGACTCAGTTGAAGTAGTAGCCTGGTCTGTGAGAGAGGGCAGTGTGTGATCTGGATGAGCACTAAACATTAACTGTAACGTTAAACTTACGATTTTCCATACTGTATAGAATCAAAACTGTAGATATACATAGAAACTTTGACACAGTATTCCAAAATATACAGTTAAACATTAAGCAACCCTTTCATCTTGCTAATAGTTATTTAAAGTTCAGCATCTTTTAGTTTGATGTAGCTGGTAACTTGCGGAGGTTATCTAGACCAGGTTCTAACAAGCATAGCATTTCCTTATATCACTAAGTCTATAATGCATTTAAAAAAAAATAAAAATAAACTTGATCATGACAGCTGGATGAGATCTTCTGCTATCTATTTATCGCTTGGTCTCTGCTGATGAATGTGTATTTTCAGTGTGCTGTCATATCAGTCATATCTGCATCCCATCCCATTGTGTTTGTTGTCAGTTATAGCAATGTTGTCAATAATAACTGCTGGACATGCTATTAGCATTTCAATTTGTTAAATCTTGGCAGGTGTTAAATTATTTTACCTGGCAAAAAAAATAGCCTATAAAAGTTTTGACTTGCAGACATTCTGTTTGTAAAATCCCACGTTCCCTCATCACCAGATAAAGTATCAGCACGTTGTTAGTCAGAACCTTCCTATTTGTTTGTTTTACCAACCTGATAACATCCCTTATCTTTTCTTTTCCAAGTGCATAGACCAGGACAAAGATGGCTGGAATTCTGTTTGAGGATATCTTTGATGTAAAGGACATCGATCCAGATGGCAAGAAGTTTGACAGAGGTGTGTGAAATGTATATTTATTGTATATTGTACACTGACAAGGCAAGGCAAAGCAAGTTTATAAGTATAGGACAATTCAGACACAAGACAACTAATAGTGCTTTGCAGGGGCATACAATTACACTAAAATACATTAAAGAAATGCATTTAAAACACATTAAAAACAAATAGGAAGATGTCAAGAAAAGAAAACATTAAAAACAAGTTAAGAAATAGGAAAGTAAGCTAAAACAGAATAGGTTTAAAAAGAGACAAGAATAAAAAACAGTGCAGTTCAAAGCCTTCAGATTGCTTCAGTGAAAGGCTGTGGCAAATAGAAAGGTCTTCAGGTTTGATTTAAAAGAGGTGAGAGTTGGAGCAGACCTGCAGTATTCTGGGAGTTTTGTTCCAGATATGTGGTGCATAATAAGTGAATGCTGCTTCTCCATGTTTACTTTTGACTCTAGGGACTGAAAGCAGAACTGCACCTGATCATCTCGGATGTCTGGATGGTTCATAACGTAACAGCAGATCAGAAATGTATTTTGGCCCAAAACCATTCAGTGCTTTATAAACCAACAGCATAATTTTAGATTTTATACTTTGACAGACAGGAAGCGTGTATATATCTGAGAACTGGAGTGATGTGATCTTGTTAACGGACACCTTGATCTTTTAGAAAAATAATCTGACATGACCCATAAATCATAAATAAGGTGTCAGACTGAGATGTTTTTCCAGTTGTCTTCCTCTCCATTTACATTTGATTTCAATCTTATTCCAGTGCTGTTTTCAATTGCTGTTCTTCAATTTAAAACTGCAGATTAACTAATCCAAATTTTACTGTGACTGTTTGTTTGCTACAGTGTCTCGTCTACATTGTGAAAGTGAATCTTTTAAGATGGACCTCATCTTGGATGTGAACATTCAGATCTATCCTGTTGATCTTGGTAAGTAACAATCTTTTTAAGGATTGGAAGTCATTTATTAATCGTTTTTAACGTGGTAGTCATATTCTCAGCTCAGTTTGTTTACAGTGTGATCGGAGCAAATCAGTACATTTTTCATCACTGTAAATTTACACCTCTTAAATTTAAGCAGTGTTCCTGTTTTTTGACAAGAGGGTCACATATTTGCTTGGCTACACTGACCTCCAACCTCACCGTTAAATTGTTAAACTGGCTTCCATGTAAGTGAGCGATGTAAAGCTAAACGATAAAAGGAAAACAGCAAACTTCACCCTGTCCCCAGATAAAGGTGAAATTTTGTGACAAAATCACAAAGATGCATTACTAAACTAAGAGCTCTAAGCTCATAATATAAACCTATTTTGTATGCATCTGTTCATTTCATTAAGGTGACAAGTTCCGACTGGTTATTGCCAGCACGTTATATGAAGACGGAACGCCAGATGACGGAGAGTACAATCCTCAGGATGACCGGCCATCAAGGTAAAACATTGGTATATTTGTGCATAAAGCATTATCCTGCAAATATTATTGTAATAAATGGCATAAAAACAAATATAAATATATGAATAAATAAAGTGTATAATATCATTTGTGTTTACATTGCTATTGTGAATGTCTCCTGCTGTATGCAGTATTCTGTGTGGGTTCAAACTTGTATTCACATTGATCTTTGTTTACATTTCTAGAGCGGACCAGTTCGATTATGTGATGTACGGAAAAGTTTACAAGATTGAGGGCGACGAGACTTCAACAGAAGCAGCCACACGCCTGTGAGTTTAAATTAAGCTTTGAAGTAATTTCTTTATAAATCACTTCTTATCAGCTTAAATATGTTAATATGATAACTTAGCCAAATAAACCTTCTGCAACAAGTAGCACCACAGTTGTTATTAATACATTATTAGTGCAGCAATGGGACCCTTTTTTATGAGTTCCTTCCCCAATGGTTGTTCATGATTTGATAAGAAAATTGTCGTATTGGTGTGTTTCGGCTTCTGAAGGGGGGACATGACAGAAAATGATTGAGCACCACTGTATGAGTCATTAACTTGTCTGACAAAAGTCTTTAAGATAAGGACATGTAATTATCATAATGTCATAAATTTTGGTCTTCATAATCTCTCTCATTTGTTACCTTTAATCACGTTGTATTGGTGTGCTCCTCCTTTCAGCTCTGCCTATGTGTCTTACGGTGGCCTCCTCATGAGGCTGCAGGGAGACGCCAACAACCTTCACGGCTTTGAGGTGGACTCCAGAGTCTATCTCCTCATGAAGAAACTGGCCTTCTAAAACCCAACTCTGCTCCCCTACTTAACCTGGTCTTTCCACTGCCACAATCACAGCCGTGCTGAACTGCATATTGAGATAATTCATTTTCCCAAGCTTGGTGTAGAGGCCCATCTTCAAGAGCAACTCTCGGATGGAATTCATTGATTTTGAGGAAAACGTTTAGTTTTTTATCATCGTAGTTATAAAATGTTTCTTCTAAGGAGATGGACTACAGACTAAAGACTGTGATATTTGCTGCAACCTCAATCTGCTGGCAAACTGTAAATAAAGATTTCTTTTATACAAAATGATTCTCAGATGTAAGTCACATTGGATCATGCTTTAATTATAATTTGTGTTGGCATTCTTTCATTCTATACGGCATGGGTGCTTTCAAACGTGTTGAATAAGGTCTTACTTTACTTGTTATCAACGTGAGTAGGATATTACTTTATTACTTTATTGATCCCCAGTGGGGAAATTCGGGAGTAGACAGTCTATTTGTGACACTGTTTCTCAATGTTTGGACTACAGGCTAGAGGGCAGAAGAAGGTTTTTATAAAGAAACTGGTGCTAACTAGGCCACGTACCTCACAGGAAAAATATATCATGGATAAGACTATACATCATCACATGTTTATTCATTCTGAACATGGATCATTGCAGTATTTAGACATTTATTCCTACAACCAACAAATAAAGATGAACCATGTCTGGTAGATATGTAATCCAGAAGGTTTTGGACTGACCAAACAGCTTTGAAATGTTACATCTAAAACAATGGAACAGTCAGCAACATCTCTTCAGAAATGTGGTCATTAAGGGGTTGTATATCCTTCCTACATTTCCAGTGAAAACTGCTAACAATGAGAATCAATCCGGAGTAAGAGGAACACTGTATCCCAGGTGTTTGAATTGTTTGTCTTTTGGGGCTGGAATTTCAGAGAGCTGCTCTTTTAAAGCTCAAATCAAAATTTGGGAAAACAGCTAACAATCAAAATCAGCTTTGAAATCAATATTCTACAGATATAGCAGCTTCTAATTTGATCTTCAGTGCTCTTTCATTCCCTCTAAGCCTGGTTTCAACACTTTAACCAACCTCATCAGCTACTTGAACGACTGGAA
Source organism: Spondyliosoma cantharus (assembly GCA_900302685.1). Classification (NCBI taxonomy): domain Eukaryota; kingdom Metazoa; phylum Chordata; class Actinopteri; order Spariformes; family Sparidae; genus Spondyliosoma; species Spondyliosoma cantharus. The sequence continues at coordinate 1,317 of OMLP01002792.1, read as the reverse complement.
GTTGATATGTTGGCTGGATGCCCTGGCCATATTCTAGGAAGTCAAAATACTTTTCTCCCAGCCCACACATGAGACTTTATGGATGGCAGCAAACTATAACGTGGACACTCGGGAGACAGAAAATTGAATTAAGGGTGAAGAGGCAGCTTTTGTTTGCAGCACAGGGTTCTCAATGTCAGTGGTAATAGATGTCACAGGATGAGGAGGAATTCTGCGAATGACTCATACAGACTCATGCAAGCCAGAGTCAAGGCTTTGGAATCTGTCCACTCCACGGAGTGGACAGATTCTGACATTCTGAATATGTCAACTGTGCAACAAGTTGATAATTCTGTCTGATTTCAGGGAAGATTTGATATGTGCATAGAAAGCTTGAAATACTTTTAAATGTACTGATGCTGCAGAATCTGCTTGTAGCCTTCAGAAAAGAAGTTGTTGTGAGTACAGAAACAAGTAACTATAGGAATGCACAGTATAAGTAGGAGCCATTTGATTTGAGTGATATACAGTAGGTTTTTCTTCAAAGCCAACAGCAATACTTTAAGTACTGCAGCAGCAGCTCCTGGGTGTTGTGCCAATGCTCAGTAACTTAAAATGTGACACATTTACTAAATATAGTGAATGTTTTGCACCAGGACTCTGAAACAGCATATCCACAATCCTGAGGCCCAGACATTACAGCATTTGTTCCTCTTGCACACCTTAACCCATAGCCTACTCTGGGTTATTTGCTCACACGCCCAACCAATGAATGATCAGTGTGAGTCATTGATTTGTCATGTAAATTAGTTTTACTACTGGTGGTGCCTTGTCTAATAACACCCTGATTGTAAATCAGATCACATTGTGACAGTCTTGGTTTAGCTTTATACAGAAGTGACAAAGTGTCTGACAAGTTTGGTTGGTTGGTTTGACCGTAGGATAACACTACTAACTACTGAACAGGTTTCCATGAAACTTGGATGGAGGATGGCTTTTGGCCCAGAATAGACCCCATTAACTTTTGATGCTGATCCAGATAAAGAGACTATTTAGGTGGCTGTTATTTATGAGAGTACAATTTGATGATACACATAGAAATCATGTTCTAGCAGATTTGTATGTGTTTGATCTGACATCAGAATCACAGGGGGACTCATGGGCCTTGGCGGAGGTGTGCGCTTGACTGAGTGCCATTCTAGTTTTTCTTTTATAGTAACGTCTCCCGGGAGTTTATATTGAGCTTGCTCTAGGTCATCTTTGACTTGACACATATTTTTATTATTGTCATTATCATTATCATTAACATTATTATTATTATTATTATTATTTGGATTT
>OMLP01002791.1:42844-55839 GCA_900302685.1 Spondyliosoma cantharus | reverse complement strand
TGCAGGAGTTCATCTGTCAGAGGAACACCTTGGGTACAGTAGACATCACTTCTGCACCTACCTTTCTTACTTTGTCAATAAAAAACAGGTGTATACGCCTAGTGTATAGGTCACCTGAGATCAACCTGGTGACAGTATTATCAGCAGGCTTTAAACAGTCAAGAGTGTTGTTCTTACATGTAAAGAACAATGTTATTGTTGTTGTACTCTTCATGTAGTTTCAGCTTTATGTTTTTTTACTTGGTCAGAGCCACTATTGGTTGTTCACAGCTCTTATTCTTGTCCTTATCGTTCTATTATTCCCTTTCTCACTCAAAAAACAGTTTTGTGATTCATCATTACTGAGAAACAAAGTCTTTCGTTGGAGAAACACATGCTATATGTATGTGAGTGCATGACGAATATTATATTTCTGTAAAAGGTCAACTTTGGTTCCATAACAGAAAGTTCTATGTATTTTTGTCTGTGCAGAAAGCCTTTTCACAGTGGCTACTAGAGGCTACAATTCCCACAACTTCCTAAAATAGCAACTCCCACTCTTCTGCCATATGAAAAGGCACCATAACTGCCACCGTAAAGGCAGCATACTACTATTTTTCTGGTGGTTTGGTGTAACTTTGTGTCCATTCTGTGTCCCTGATGTGTCCATCTCAGTGGGTTTTGCCTGAGAGCTGCATAAGCAGTAGGAAAAAAAAGAAAAGGTGATGTGTCTGAATGACATTGAGTCTGCCTCAGCATGTCCTCTGACTGAGAAATGTTGCTCTCAGCAGAGACTGAACACACAGGTCACTGAAAGGACAAACGTCAGTAAACTAAAAATCAGCGTTCAAGCTACCTTAAACTTAAAAACATGCTGTTTACAGTGCAGCTGGAGATGATTCCATCCTGCCTTTAACAGTATTTTATGCACACTAAATCAAATATATTAGCTGGCTGTGTTGAATTGATTACATGGACTTTTTGGACACTGATAAAAGACTTGGAAATGAGCTTTCTTTATATACAATAAATGGAATTGGTTCTTGCCATTGCAAGCGCTATTTGGCAGAAATATTGATATTTGTATTCATATTAAAGTTATATGTATTAAACATGATAAATCAGGGATAAAGCAATAATTTGTGCATCATCCATCTCACACTCTAAGCAGCCCAAAGCTCAAACACATCGACCAAGCACACAGCATCAAAAAAGAAATAATTTAGCCAGTAGCCATATTTTGCTGACATTGATTTCACAAGGGATAAAAAAAAAAATATCCCAGCAGGCAAGAGTTATTGCCTGAGAGCAGCAGTGCAGCCAGAACTGCACACAGAACCAGTTAGATTCAGTAACCTTGACCCAGTTTCCAGGCAGTCGCACCCTCAGTAGCTGTACGTCGTGGCCCATCATACTAATGGAGACTTTATTATAGAGATTGAGCTGAGACGTTTAACAGGGAGGGGGAGTGAAAGAGGTGTTGATGTGGAAGAAAATGGAAAAGGGGAAAGGAGAGATGAGGAGGAGCGATAACACTTACACAGACAGACAGTTTGAAACAGTTAGAGAGGACGTGGAAGAGACTGACGGAGGGACAGAGTCTTTGGGGATCTTGCCGATGTGTTTAAACGTGCCCAAGTGTTCCAGTGCTAATCCCTCCATCTGATCCCTGGTTTAAATTTTCCATTTAGAATAAAGAACATAAAGGAAAATAGAGGGCTATTTCATAATTGTGATTCAACCATATGGATATTTTGGATAAAAATAAACAAAATGCAGCTAATTTATTTTTTATTTTTAATAAATCTGAAGTTTCATTGTCTGAAAAATGCCCATTACAATTTGTCAGAGCCAAACACAACATATTGAACTCTCTTCTTGTGTCCAACTAACTGACAGAAATAACAATCACTCAAGTATCAAAGTGTCAAATACGTTTTGTATCGATCAACTAACTGACAAACAGACTCTCTGTTATGAATGAATGTTAATACACAAACTGTTAATTGGGAGATAAAGGTCATAAATTCGACTGCTTGGCTGAGCAGCGTTAACATGGAGGACATCATGACACAGAAATGGAAAGCAAGACCTGACAAGTTTAAAATGAGATACCTCTGCTCAGGTTAAACACGAGGGTGTGAGACTTTCATAGATATTTATCAGTTAGCCAAAGAAATCGGTCTGTATGTGCAGAAAATTGGAATTGAGCCTGAAGCTTCTCGGCCTGAACATTTGACAGCTGAGTGAGTGTCTCCATGCCCTCACACACACACACACACACACACACACATACACACACACACACACTCACACACACACGCTCAGTCTGTGTGACATCCCCGTGTCAGATTCCATGTGCCTCTTTTTGGTTGAATATGTTGAGTGTTTAAGGGCCTGTTCCCTCTGAGGATACCACAAGACATGTAAGGAAAGTCGACATAGAGCACAACATTTTTTACATTCGATGAAGACAGAATTATTCTCCATTATATACAGTGGGTCTCTATAAAGAGACAATAGACTCGCCTCCAGTACCCAACCCCCAAAGCCATAGAAAACACACATTACTCAGGGCTATTCATTCCTAATGGATACCAGGCTTGTAAATCACGTCAACCCACTGCCATTTACCAACTCTTCATTTAATTAATTTACAGCACATCTAAATTACCATCTGTGGATGCAACAAGGAGAAATGAAATTCGCCAGCTTTGGACTTTCGCCAGCTTCATTTTTTTACTGGAAGGTTTGTAGCAGACATGCTGAGGTTGCCCTGAGGAAGGCAATTAACACACTTTCTGTAATTCATAAGCTGCCTCTCCAGCATGGCTTTAAGTCTGTTGATCATTTGTCATCATTTGATGTCAGCAATGAAGAATTGACTGTATGTTTTTCAAGTGTGTAGCTATATTAAACACAGTCTGGGTTCTCTGTTTGATTTACTGAATTACACTGCATTCAAGTCATTAATTTGAGTTACTGGCATTGAGCAGGTGACGAGAGCAAGGATCATGTGATGCTCAAGTAATGAGCAAATGGTCTTTTCAGTGTCATATCCTTTCATCAATTTGTGCACTGAGTTCCTAACTTGACATGGTGTCTCCATGTGTGTCTACTGCAGACATTTAAGTATGGAAGAAATGACTTCTTCTAGATTTTGTTTTTAATCTTCAGCAATGTAATGCAAGCCCAGGGTTTTTGCCAGGCATTTCAGGGCAGCCTGATAAACTTGGCGCTAAATCAAGACAGTGGGCTTTCCAAGTTGGAGTAAGCGTGTCTTTCTGTGTGTTTGGCTGTAGGACCTAGATCCTTTAATCAACCCTCTGGCCCAATGATTCTTGACATTAATGCTCAGTGAAGGCTCAGTGTGTCTCTGTGCTTAGTGTCCTGCTGAGTTCGTTAATGTACAGTAATTTGTGTGGTGTCCGACTTTGTGCTTTTATGCATGCGAACCTCAAACATTGCCGCTGCATTTGAATGTTACATAGGTCATGTGCGAGTGTGTGCATGTACAGTACATGCATGGTGGGGCTGTTTCTGTTGAGTGGATTAGCTCAGTCCACCCCCACCTCCCTCAACCCTGAGCTCTCTTCTAGCAATCACCAATCAGGTCCCTGTTTTCATCCTGAGAGTGACACATGCTCAAATCTCCAGCAAACAGATCTGGCAACACTGCAGACCTGGCGAAGGAGTAATGCCATTCTGTGGGGAGCTAGGCAGAGTGGTGGTGCGGCGGTTGGTTGTTTGGGGATCTGTGTGAATGTGTGCGACTGCTGACTGGTGGTATTAGGCGATAACACTCACACCTGGTGTGTCAGTAGTAGTCAGAGGGACAGATGGGGAGAGCGAAGTCAGGCTGGGCTTTCTGCCACAAATCTCAACCAGGCGGACAATAGGAGATCTTTTCATTTCTCTTATTTCCTCTTTTGTTCATTCATCGAGAAATGCTTCACATGCTGTGAAGACACCTAAAGGTAACCAGCAATTTGGTATTTGACTAGCTGTTGGTTAGCATTTCTATGCTAAAGAGCTTTTAAACCACAGAGTTGTGAGAAGGGTAAATGTAACTCAAAACATAGCTTGGAAAAGCTTTTTTTAAACATTTAACTGATTGATTGACTGATTGAGGAAAAAATGAGAATAATTGTAGTAAGCAACTGTTCAGTTTGCATGTAAAGTAAAATGTATATTTGTTTGTTGTGCTTTAATTACTTTGGTACTTCGGTTACCATGTGCACTACAGTTTCTCACACCAGCCTCAGCGTCACACCTTTTCATGCATGTAAAGTACAATAGAGTCCAAAAAAAAAGTAAAATGCTGCAGTATCACCCAGGGGAAACTACTGCTACTGGTGTTAATTGCCTGTGCCCCTCCTGCTGTGCTTTTGGGCTGCAGTTGGGGGAGCTTAAGGGGTATATGCGTGATGTCTGTATGTGTGTGTGTGTGTGTGTGTGTGTGTGTGGTAGAGTAAAATGTTGCTGATAAAGTGAATCAGGTATCTTTAGAGCTGAGCCATGCAGCATTGTCTTTGTCTGGAGACCATAGACTGAGGGTGGGGAGGGGGTGTGATTCCTCAAGGTCGTCCCTGCTTCACCGCACTCACTTTGCATATGTATGTGTGTGTGCACATATGCATGTGTGAGTGAGTGCCAGTATGTTCCCTGCAAAAAATGCTCAGTTGGACATAATAATTGATTAAATATTGATTCATGAAATATGTCAACATGGGCAAAAAAACTGACTGAGCTGGATTCAATTTGCAATGCGAGATAAATTCTTTTTGATGAGATGAGTTTGACTTTGCTTTGTTTCGTGATGAAACTAATTTAAAATCTGTTTTGAAAGTTTTCTTACACTCATAATAACACACATATGTACTCATTAAAAATGCAGAGTTTGGACTGAATATGAAACTGAATAAATGTTTCCAGTGTCAATCATACTGGTTAAACCATGTGGTATTTTGAGTATTGTCTATTGAATGCTACATGTTTTACCTCTGTCACAGTGCAGAACAACCAACCAGAACACGATTTGAAGAAAAAAACAACTGTTTATATGAGAAAATGTAACACTGATGGGAATGATTTTGTTAGATGATGTTTTGCAGTGCAGTGTCCTCAAACAGTTTGACCTTCCACTGTATGTTGGACTGATTTAGGCATGGACATGACCCGGCACAGCAGTGCCAAAGATCCCTTCAACTATTCTCTAATTCAGGTTGACTGGTGGATTGAATGCTGGTGATTGAGAACGGAAAAAAAATAGCTGACCTCTATTTTACAAATTAGGTTAATGCCTTAATCACTCGTCTCTACCAACACAGGTACTATTGATGTTATTATGTAAGTGGAAGATTAGCTCATGTGTGGAAAGCCATGATTTTGGTTACATCTCCTTAGCTAACATAAGTTATTTCTTTGTGAAAAGCCTGACTCTTAATGTGTCATCTTTATTTTACTTTAATGTCACTCATTTTTAGAAAATTCCTTGCTGAAAAGGATGATGACTGTAGATCCACTTGTAAATGACTCCACTGGAGGTTGAACTATGGAGCATCTTTTTCTTAAGAGGATACTCTGTGAAATGGAGCAAGTTTTGTGAATTATTTATATGCAGACTGGGAGAAAAACTAATACTCATCACCGTATGTTGTCTGTAAGGGTTAAGAGAGACACCTGCTGGAGAAATAGATACAATGCAATTGTACTGCCAGTGACATTGTGGATAAAGTGACAACAGGAAATACATAGAATTTTCTTCACTGTGACATCATTGTGCTGAGTGATTTTTTTGTTCTCCAATCCCATGTGTTTTATCTTTTAATCATCTTTAATCATCTTTTTTTATATATCTCCACAGAATAACTACCTGGTGTTCATGGCAGAGCTGTTTTGGTGGTTTGAGGTGGTCAAGCCGTCATTCGTGAAACCAAGACTGCTGGACATCGAAAACACAGGCAAGTCTTAAATTCAGACCTCATGACAGCATTCATGGTAGCAATAGGAACTGTAGTGTCAGGTGTAGAAAGTGGAAGTGGTTGTGTCTATTGTGAAAGCATAGTTTGATCATACATCTCTGTTGTGTCACCTCAGATCCTTCATCCTTGTTAAAGAATATGCCAGTCATCCCCATCTCCAAGGCAACCAAGAGAAGCTTCATGGAAAGACCTCCAAGTCCCGAAAGACCAAGGTATGTTAGCACAAATTATGGTCTTCAATGTGAAATGTGGAGTTTGCGTGATCTACTTCAAATGTGCATTAGAAAGTAATTTCACTGCAAGTTAAGTGTGGCTCCTGGTGTTGGCTAGTAGTGTGAAGTAGTAGTGTAACAGGTGTGAATATATGGGACTGATTAAGCCAAATAAGATCAGCTTGTACAGTAAAAACTTTATCTGGATACAGTGAAGCTAAAAAGGACAATGAAAATGTACAGTATATTATAATGCATCACATCTCTGTAATTTTTCTCTCTCCTCTCTTCTCCAGTTTGCCCCTCCGACCTCAGCCTCGAAACTCAGGTGATTTTTATTTATTTACTTGTTTTACCAAAATTGTAGTGTTAGGTATGCATATCAAAATATGATTGCTTGTAGGTACAACAACTTCTGCTTTGTCTCTAACTGTGCTTACTTGTATCATCCAGGAGAGATCAAGAGGTCAACCTCAATGTCCTTCGTCGATGGCAACCTCGGCACTTGGCCCAAAGAGAAACGGTTAGTAATACTGCAGTCCTGTTCATGTGCTGCTCATTTAAAGAATTAAGTCCCCAAGGGGAGGAAGTTAAGATTAAGAAAAGCATATTGTAATGCTGCCAAATCTCTTGCCTCTTCCCTCAAATAACCCTTTACAATGTGTTAGAAAAAAGTATCTGAAGATGTATTTGTAGTTTCTTTTTGTTTTTTCTGTTAAGGTCTGGGCCTTATGGAGTGTCTTTTGACATCCCCTTTGACAAAGAGGACTCTGCTCCCGGTTCTCTTTCCTCCATGCGTGGCATAGTCCGGTCCGTCAGCACTGACGATGGTTCTGGCTTCAAAGTCCAACATTTGCCTCGAGGAATGAAGCGTAACCTGTCCTTCCAGCCAGTGAACGGTCAGAGTGTTGGCATTGAGGAGGAGGGCTGCCCAGACAGCCTGGCAGGCGTGGAGCCTGACATGCGACCATACCCCAACGGACATGGAAGTGTCATGGCAACAACTCCCTCAATGGAGGAAGCCCTCCAGATTATCCACAGCCCAAGTAGGCTGCCAGCAGAGGGAATAAACAGTGGTTTCTTTCTGCACAGTCAGGGCCACGGGGCTGGTGTTGCTGGCTTGGAGCCAGTGTCAGAGTTGGACTCCAAAGGGCCTCAGAGCACCACAGACACCACCGAGGTGGACACTGGCATCCATATTCAAACAGAAGACATGCTGGATGAGGACTCCTCTCTGAAGGACTGCTCTGTGAACATGGACCTGGAAATGGACACGCCAAGCCCCTGTCCGAGCAATCAGAGCAAATCCCCCTCAGGAGTGAAGATGACCAGCTTTGCTGAACAGAAGTTGAAGAAGCACACTCCCTCAGCGCCAGACTCAGGAAGGTGCAGCAGCAGCTCCCTCAAGACCACTCCTGAAGGCTCTGAGTTCGGCCTCCCATTATCTGTCTCCTGGGCCCCGACCCCTGAGCATAGCCCCATCCATCAACAAACCACACCAACTGTAACGGCTCAAGCATCACCCACACCTGTACAACTTCCACCCAATGACCCTGCTCAGGTTATGGCTACAGAGATGGTACACTTGAGAATGAGGCTGGAAGAGAAACGTAAAGCCATTGAAGCACAGAAGAAGAAAGTGGAGGCTGCTTTTACGAGGCATCGGCAAAAGATGGGTCACTCAGCATTTCTCAATGTGGTTAAGAGAAAAGGAGATGGGGCCGCTAGTGGAGAGGAAGGAGGAAAAACTGCAGGAGAAGGCAAGGTGGCAAGCACAAGTCCCACCTTCAAATTTGGAAGGAGCAAGGCAGACACACCTGATGGTGCAGAGCAAAGCAGCACAGGTTCCTGTTGGACAAAGTCACCAGGTGCAGGGGAGGAAGGGGGGCAGACTCATGCTCAGCTAACGGAGGTAGATCTCACTGAGTATACGCGTTCTATTGAGAAACTGAACCATTCATTAGCCTTCCTTCAGACTGAGATGCAACGACTGGCTCAGCAGCAGGAAGTGATCATGGCCATGAGGGAGCAACAGCATCAGCAGGCGTGGGTCATCCCTCCCCCTCATACAAACCCATCACCACAAAAACACAGCAGAGCTGGAGCTGTTGCTCGATCCTCAGGACCCTCTTCCCCTGCTGACTCTCCTCGTTCCACCCACCGTTCTCCAACCAGCATCAAACGCAAATCCGCCTCTTTCCACTCGCGTAATCCTCGCACCGCTCGTCCCAACGAGCTAAAGCTTGCCCCTTACAATCGAGTCCTTACTGCACCTCAGTCTGTCGATAGCATCCCCAGGCTAAGGAGATTTTCTCCCTGCCAGCCCTTGGCATGTTCCTTTGTTTACATGCAGGAGAAACCAGCAACCGCCAATCCAGCAACAGTAGCCTCAGATGAAGATAAAAACAAGGAGACAGAGTCACTTCTTTCCCCAGAGAGGGAACTTGCCAGTATATGTGTAGCCAACTCACCCCCCAGCTCCCCCAAGAACAAAAGAGAACAAATCCAGGAAAGCCAATCCAAGATCACTGACACAGAAACAGATGAGCAGAACAATCAGAAGTCAATTGCAGACCTCAAACCTACTCAGTCCTCATTTCCTGAGGTTCTGGCACACCCTGTGGTAGAGACCTTCACGGTGACACCTACAGAGATTCCTTCGCAGCCAGAAGACTCAGGCCAGGCCAAGAGCAGCTTGATTGAGGTTCCTCTGTCAGTCGTGAAGCCGCTGGATGATCTGACACTTGATGATGATTTGGAGACGCAGCAGGATAACGTGGATGGCTCGGATTACGAACAGAAGATGTGTCGTGGTTTCTTCTTCAAGGTAGGCTGTGGATTCAAAGAACTGTCACCATATTATCCAAAGAATTACTGAAATTCCTTGTCACTTTTATATATCCGACTTGTCTATATTTGTTAGCACTATCTCTTGTTATCATTGAAAACTTACCAGTTGATGTTTTTTTATATAAAATAAGACAAATTTGCCTATAGTGGGTGATTTGTTTTGGAATATTCCCTGGGATTTAAGCATAAATCATAAAAACCATGCCGAGTCAGCGCAACTCAAAACCTTAAAATGCAGTGGAGCAGCTGTTAAAAAAGGATAATCACATTTGAACATGGGGTAGCCATGTTTGTTCCTAGCAGGAGGCAATGTATGGTTCAGGAAGCATGCCGCCGAGAACAGCATCATCTTCCCATTTATAGGTTGTAAGATAGCTCACTATCTGCAGCCTGGGCTTCGATGTAGGTCATAAAACTGGGGCTGTTGTGAATAATTCAGGCACAGCTGTGGAAATGTGGGCTTACAGAAGGGTTGTATAGAGTGTGAGGGCGTATGCTGAGGGATGTTCACATTCAAACTCTAAATGGCGTTGATTTGTACTCATCTTGGTGTGCCTTTGTTAGAAACAGAATTTTATGTAATTTTGGTGTTGTTTCGGTGTTGTAAACGCATGATTTTACAATATTTTACAATCCTCCATTAACACAGATGAATCTACCCTACCCCTTCTGGCCCAGAAACTCTTCTCTGTTGCTTCTGCCCCCCTTTTGTGTCTCATTAATTTACACAAAGGAGAGGTGACCTTTCAAATTAACAGTTCAAGTTTGGGATTATCACATTCATTAGATGAATAAAGAGATTTAAGGGTTATCACACACTAATAACGCTCGGCTCGGCCTCTTCTTTAATTTCCCTACTGTCAAAGGTCAGCAATGAACAGCAACAAAAACTGTGATGAATAACATTAAATAAACTTTTAGTGGATTTTCATTCTGGTTAGAACACACTTTTTTGGCTGACTATGTTCACTATGCGACTCAGGAGGATGGAAAGGCAGAGGAGAACATGGCTCAGAAGAGGGCTGCGCTGTTGGAGAAAAGGATGAGGAGGGAGAAGGAGACCCAGCAGAAGAAGATGCAGCTGGAGGCTGAGTTGGAGCAGAAGAAAGAGGAGGCTCGGTATGTTGACACATCTGGAAAATAAGTCCGTACACATTCTCAGAGCTCACAGGTATAGGAACACAGTGTTGTGTGCTCTAAGTTTTACCACAGTGCCAGAGGCTTCATGTATTTTTTTTAAGATATTTGTTTTCTATTGTTTTTTTGTAGTAAGTAATAACTACATTGAACAGAAAACCCCAATGCACTGACTTCCACCCCTTTGTTCTATCTGTTCAGACTGAAGGCAGAGGAGGAGCGCCTCAGGAAGGAGGAGGACAAGGCTAGGAGGGAGTTCATCAAGCAGGAATATCTCAGGCGGAAGCAGCTAAAACTGATGGAGGACATGGACACTGTCATTAAACCTCGGCCAGCCGGAGGGCCCAAGCAGAGGCGGGGCCGCCCCAAGTCCATCCATCGTGACAGCATGGACTCACCAAAAACCCCTGTCAGAGCTGCCACAGGTAACCATGGAAGCAACCTTCTCTCAGGGGGTTGAGGTCATCCCATCTGTCAAGTCTGTGTTCTGCTGCCACTTTGCTTTGTACCGCTTGAGGATGTCGTATTACATAGATTATTCTTGTTTTATGGACTAAAATTGATTTAGTATTAAGTATCTATCTAATTTGGTCAATTTAGAGCAGAAATTTAACCTGATACACTGGAGAAGCAATGCAGCACTTTCGTGTCTTTGTCTGTGCTTATATATGTCAATTAAATTAAGCAATATCTAATGTGTATTACTACATATTCTGCAGGCTGAATTGCTCTGTGACAGGATTTGTACAAAACACAGTGGACAGCCTGGTGTTGTTGTTTAACATTGTGTCAGTGTAACTGTGTCGTGCTGTGCCGCATCTCGTCCTCACATTTAGGTTCACGCCAACGTGTCTTTTCAGTCTCCAGCTTGTCCCTCGCTTCCCTCAACCTGGGAGACAGCGACAGTGTTCACTCTGACAAGAGATCACCAAGGTGAGATGTTTTTACAAGTTTATAACTAACTGCTGTTGAAAGTTTCAGTGTAGATTTTAAACTTTGAAGTTTGATGTTTCTTGCCATCTAAGGAATATAGTAGTGGAGTATGTTTAGTAAAACACGATAATTGTGAAAACTGCTTTGCATCCATGCCATTTAGGAGATAGAGACCAAAAATCTGAAAATCTTGAAGTCCTAACACAAAAAAGAAATCAGACTCAGACACTATGCTAATGTAGGGATTAATTGATTTTAACCTTGTTCACTTGATCTGAGAATTACAGTTACTAAGCCGCTGTAAATAAGCATTAAATCCATGCATAATATATAAACCAAATACAGCTTGAATTCTCGAGAAAGACAGATTACAGAGGTGTAGCAGAAGGTGTTTTTCCTTAATAGCTGAGGAAAAAGCCTCTTTCACATTCTTGGATGGGGTGTTGCCAGACATAAATTTGGCTGGACATACACAATAAGATAACATCGTCACAACATTACATGTCAAGCCTGAAAACATCTGGATTTTTGACAAACATCAGTTCTTAATGTGGAATAACAAAATAATGTGATATTTTCTGACCCTTTTTTTTTTTTTTTTTAAAGCCAAGCTCCTCAGACTAACTCCAGTTCTCAGGTCTAATATTTCTCCTGTATTCTTCTATCCTCCTTCTTTTATACTTTCTTTCCTTCTGTTTCACACATGTCAGAAGTGCTAGTTTAGCCTCTGGCAGTCTCTTCTACTTTCTGAGCTCTCCTAAATTGAGAAGGAGAAGGTTAGTTTCTGCTTGAGGTGCTTCACGCTGCCCTGGGCCCAATCCTGCACTGAAACCCTGCCCCCACACTGGGTTTTATTAGATTGATCGGGCACTTTAAGGAAAAGCAACTTATTTCCTTATGATTAACTCCAAAGCACTTGAGTAACGCTACGCTTTTAACAGCATCACCTTCACAAAATAATCACGTCTCTCACTCCACTTGCCTCTCTGCTAGGCCTTCCTCGCCAATTTACACGCCTGCTCTGGCTTCTTTTAAACCTGAAAAACATCAAAGCAAAATGTTTTTTGTCAGATTTGCAGTTCTGAAGAACACACTTTGCATAAATAATCCATTTTATCAAGTCATTTAACCCTATATTGTGTCATAAAAAACTGCTAGCAAGGTATTCAGCATTGTCATTTAATGCCAGTTGTTCGTGAAACATGTGAAGATAATCTAAATTAGATTTAAATATCCTATCCAAAAATGACTTGATAACATGGTCAGTTCACCAAAAGAGCACTACAAGCAAGTGTGGCTTTAGTTGCTCTCACTGTCCATTTGCCGTGCTCATTGATTTCCACTTAATTACAGAGGCAGAACAGCGTATTTTGTAATCCCAGCAGAATAAGCATAATTCACTCTGCATATTTAGAAATCACTTGTTTATGAGATATATTGCCAATGTATTGAGGAGACACATAAGCCTGCTGCAGTCTAGAAAAAGAGCCAAGTGCTGCACTGTAATTCACTGACCTCTTTTATTGACCTTAAACGCACCAGATTGCCTCACATCTCTGCACCCACTGCCTGTGCTTGCAAGCTTTGCTTCTTCACTAGTTACTGTTGATGTACAACAGACACTCGAACTGTGTGTTGAAACAATACACACAGTTTCCTCCGGAGTAAAGGATAAATCTATACAAGCATGTTGTCGGCAGGGTGAGAAAATGACCCCAGCCACCAGCCAAATGCTGCTGCTTTGAAGGATGAAGTTCTGGAGATGACATTGACATTTTCCTGCCCTGCCTACAGTATAATTTGCTGAGTGTTCAGAAACAGCACCCATGCAGAAAGGTGATCTGATACTGTGTGTGTGTGTGTGTGTGTGTTGTGTGTGTGTGTGTGTGTGTGTGTGTGT
>OMLP01002791.1:31684-42824 GCA_900302685.1 Spondyliosoma cantharus | reverse complement strand
GATGGCTTCCTGTCCCCAAGTCGCTCCAGCAGCAGGAATGGAGAGAAGGACTGGGAAAATGGATCCACAACCTCGTCTGTTACATCTAACACAGAGTACACTGGTAGGTTTTCAACGCAAAAGTTCATACTAGCTGTCAATTAAGACTCAGGTCGGCCTAGATAGTTTGGAGCGTAATCATGTTTCTGGCTAAAAGTAAATGGTAAGAAGAGCTGATGTTATGGAATAACAACGGGGTAATTTTTGTATCCAGTTTCATCAAATATTCTAATATTGAAGGACAGTGTTTTTTCAGTCTTTTTGATATGATAATTTGTTTTTTGTCCAAACCTAAGCTGTAATCTTAATGCATGCATTTATAGCTTGCATCCCCAAAAATCTTCATACATGATTCATCAAAAGAAAGAGTAAAACATAGGGAGGGAACGAGTCTTTTCTTTGACATAACTGGAGGAGTTGCCATGCCAACAGTCTTATCCTGATGTTGTTTTCCCCTCTGTTTTCATTCAGGACCGAAGCTATACAAGGAGCCCAGTGCCAAATCTAACAAGCACATCATCCAGAACGCTCTGGCCCACTGCTGCCTCGCCGGCAAGGTTAATGAGGGGCAAAAGAACAAGATCCTGGAGGTAACAGCACGCAGCTTAACCCTACACCACATACTTTCAACAGCGTGGATAAAAAACTGTCATGGGACCTTTATCTCTCTTCCTGTCTGTTTTACTCCTATGAAATAAAGCCACAAAAAAGACATGATATGGTTAAAGAAAACAGACGTATGTATCATGATTATTGTGCCAGATATTACAATTTTGATATGAACCACAATTATTGGGAATGATTCATTAATTTTAACTGAAAAAATGATTGAAACACGTCATATATAAATTATGCTGAATTTATCAAGACAACAGGTACAAGTTTAGCTTTTGGGGTAATATTAACGAGGGAACAGGACAATTCTGAATAACAAGTTTCTCTGGTCATCTAATGACCTTTTCTCCCCTGACCTTAACAGGAAATGGAAAAATCAGAAGCCAACAACTTCTTGGTTTTGTTCCGAGATGCCGGCTGCCAGTTCCGCTCCCTCTACACGTACTGCCCCGAAACGGAGGAGATCAACAAGCTGACAGGCTTCGGCCCCAAGAGCATCACGCGCAAGATGATCGACGGCCTCTACAAGTACAACTCGGACAAGAAGCAGTTCAGTCAGATACCAGCCAAGACCATGTCGGCCAGCGTGGACGCGGTGACGATCCACAACCATCTCTGGCAAACCAAGAAGCCAGCCACCCCTAAAAAAGTAGTGCCTGCACAGTCCTAATGGAACTCGATACCCTGAACTTCACCATCTCCCTCAAATGAAACATACCCATTTCAATTTGCACTTCACTGTACATATCCATGAAGATTCAAGCACCTGCAATGCCAGTTAGATTGAATGCATATTTGTCTACTTCATGTTTGTTCGTGTTTCCTCTCCATTGCATTCCTGTCCTTTGTTCTCCTTTTTACTCTGGACTGGATAGGATAGGACTCAAAGATTATGAACAACTGGAATGTATGCCACTGTAAAGGAATGATGTAAATGCTTCTCACTCCTGTGTTTTTAGAGATTGTCATGTTTGAGTCAGTTTACGAAGGCTTGTGTGTGTGAGTGTCGGTTTTTTGTTCCCAATGTGCCAAACGTCAAAAAAAAGACAGTATGAATGCCAGGACATTTTATTGGGTACTGAACTGAAGCACTGAATGTTTTTAATTCATGTACAGATTGATTTGTGTTTGCATTATCCTGTTGATGTGTGGCCTTATGCACGTTTTGTTTTAGCGTATGAGTGCAATGAGGTGATTGTAAAACATACAGATGGGGTTTTTGTATTTGGAAGAACAATTTTTCTTCATCTCTGTGGGTTAGAACAATTTGTATATTAAGGTACGTTAAAACCACAAAGGGCCAAAAAATTAATTGCATACAGCTAGTGATAGCCACACAGTACATGTGTGTTCAGCTCAACAAAGCCAAGCGGTTTCAGCTTTTTCCGAACCCTTTTTGAGGAGGTGATTTTGAAGAATGCAGGACGTTACTCTAGATCACTGGTTCTCAACCTGTGGGTCAGGATACCTGCAGACAATTAGAGCTGTAATGTTCGATGTGTGGAGAAATATATTTATAATGCACAATTATGCTGTCCTGTTTGTAGTCGCTGTCAAATTCTGTTGTCTTGCAATATATAGAAGTAGTTGCAACCTCCAGAAGTAGTCCAATAATTAGGTAGGATTAGCAGACAGTGAAAATAAAAGTCATCCCATGGGGTTTAAAGTTGCATATATCCACAAGGAGGCATTGCTTCAGCAAAAATGGTTGAGAGCCAGTGTTGTAGATCACATTGCTGCTTGTTCTCAGAAGATTTGTGAACAAATGGAACAGCTCAGTATTATTTTTATTTTGAAATGCTGCCAACTGCTCCGTGTAGTACCTTTGCAGTATATTAATATAAAGTACGATGACACTCGCACCCACTGGTATCAGGATATGTCTGAATTCCAAAACACCTAAGAAGTATTTATCTTCATATCAATATCAGGAAATTTAAATGAAATTGTTGTACTGGAACTTTTTTAACAGTACTATTAATTCTTCGGATTCACACTTGGCCTACTCATTTTCACAAAGACTGCACTTATAATACTCCAAGGCACTTTTGGTAAAAGCATCCACCACACACCATATGCAGTAAACATAGTGCATAAACAGTTTAGATTGCTGATTAGTTAGAAATGAATTGCTCTGAAGAAAGCCAGTCATACATCACTGCAAGTATTCCCCGATTCATTAAACAGCCACACTGTCACTGTTGTCGTGTCTGCTCTTACATAAAACAAATGTATGTTGATCCAAATTAGATTACATTATGTGACGCATTAGCAGCATATTTGTCTGTTGCCTGTAGATGCAACATGGCCTAAATAGGCCAGAAATACCGTAATTGTGTTACATTTCTGTTATATTTTTCTCTTCATAGCAGAATCAATTTTGCAAAGTAATACAAGGCAAAATACGGCAGATCTTTGTTGCTGCATACGGGTAGAGACTCGCCTCACGAGTTTCATTGGTGTCAGTATTATTCCTTTTGCCACCAAATGTCAAATCAAAACCATTCGCAGGTACGATTTCCAACAAAAGCAATGTCTACTAACATGGTGCTTTGTTTTCAATCGGGGTGGGGATATTTATGACCAAAAGAGAGCATGTACATGTCTTTGAAAATGTAATCTAGTATGACAGAGTGAAGAAGTGTTTCTCTGTTGTTTATTGAAAGGATTTGTCCACAGAAGCTCTGTCCACCTGCTTCAGGCTGCTCAAGGCCAAGGTAAAAGATTATTTAAACTGTAATGATATTGTACAGTGTGTTCATGTGAGCTCATACCTATTCACTATGATAACTTTGTTTTGTTTGTCAACGCTGTGCTGTCACTCTCCATATTGCTGAACATGTAGTTTCATTTTTGTTGTTTTGTTTTTTTCTTTTTTTGCATTAATTAAAACTAAGCATGGCCTCAGCATTAATGTGGTTTTAATTATAAAACAGAATGTATATTTTAGGGTACATCAATCAACAAGTCGAGAGGGTTCATATTATTTGTATCGTTTTATTTTTTATGGATTTATAGATATTACTTGTCTTATCTTTCTCTATGCAACATCTATGGAAATATAAGTTATTTATTTGCTATTTAAGCAGTATTCATACAAAAACTGTTAAAAAATACTGTTAAAAGTAAAAGTTCCACACTGAAAATGTTACTTAAGTAAAATAATGGAAGTATAAGCAGACAAATGTACTTAAGTGTACAAAAGGAAAAGCATTTCATTAAAAAAAAGGCCACTGTAGTTGTTATACATATATATTTATAGGACTGTAATTGATGATTATATTCATTATGGGTTAATCTACTGATTTTCTCCATTAACCTAATTGTTTGGTTTGTGAAAATTCAAAAAAATAGTGAGAAACCACAATGTCCTCCCAGTGGAGTGTAAACCTCTGCCAAGCACCCAACATCACCCTACCTGGCAACAGAAAAGGTTTCTGCTTCAACATATCATCATAAAGTAAATGCTGATTGCACACTGTAAGGGATGAAGAATAATGAAGCCATCAGCATTTACACTGGTTCTCTGTAAACCTCGCTATCACGACCAGGCAGGCATCCTAACTCAGAACAAGCAAGGTGGCTACACCTTTCTTTTATATATTAATGGATTCAATAAACTCAAGTTTTGTCCTGTGTTGTTATTTGCTTCTCTGAGGAAAACAGAAACAGTCAAGTTGTCTTGGTAACAGTAGCAGCAACAATAATACCACTTAAAAACATGTGATACTCAAATTGAAATACATGTTATGTGTACAAAAATCTTAGCTTGTAAAGAGCTTACTAAAGATGTCAAATGGCACCGCGTAATGTTATAATGCTACATTTTCAAGATTACAACTCATTTTTATTAACAAAGTCCTCTATGGGCCTCTATTTTTAAATGTAGTGGAGCACAAAGTATGATAGGAAGAGCCATAAAAAGACTAGACCACACGTTACCTGGTTCCACCACTGCCAATGTAATTTATTTGGCATTTATAGATACGAATCCAGAAATTCTGAGATGTTTTGTGGTGATTCTGCCTTACCTGAATTCACTGTGGTTTGGGTTCGCTAGCCCATCAGCTAGCAAGATGCTAACGCTCGAGCTAACGTAAAAACTGTCTGCATTAGCACAGCTTAAATCATTCACCAAACCACCAGAAACAAACAAACAAACAAACAAAAACAGAAGACACAAGCTTTATTTGCTTTTATCCGCAAACGTTTTCCCGCTTTTATTTTCCCTCCACAGTTGAAAGTAGTTTTGGGGCTGTGATGTAACCTGACGTCAGGTGTGAGCGCGGGGCGTCACTGCTACAGTTGATTGGTGGTTTGCGGCTGCGTCCGTCCGCATGGCAACCGCGAGCTGTGTACAAGGCAGCAGACAGCAGGCAGAGCTTTCTGGAGAGACGCCGTCTGGGACTTTACAACATCCAAACACCCGTCCCTTGTCCTCCTCCTCCTCTTAAATATCGTTGACTGCGGGCGGGTTGGACGGGTTTCATGCGGCGGGTCGCTTGCTCGGACTGACAGGTGAGGAGCTGGCGCGGATTGACGGTGGCGTGTTAGCCTGCGCCGCCGGTGTTGTCTTTAACGCTACCCTCCTGCACGGTGGAGAGGTGGGGGGCATTGTTAGCATCCGATTCTGTGGACCAAGTGAACAAGGTGTGTCTGTGTCAATGCGTGTGTGTGTGTGTGTGTGTGTGAGAGAGAGAGAGAGAGAGAGAGAGAGAGAGAGAGAGAGAGAGAGAGAGAGTGCAAATAAAAGTGCTGAGGCTGACAGGTTTGGGCCGCAGACCTGCTGCTGCTGTCACATCCAGAACTAGGGCTGGATGTTGTCCCTTGTACGTACGTGCGCCGTGCGGGCAGGAGCAGGGCGGTGTCACCGGCTGCTCTGCCTCCAGCACAGACACCCGGAGGCATCGCTGCATAGCACTTACACACACAGCAGGATCATGCAAAATGAAAGACCTTTCTCTTCATGCCTTGGTGTAGCAAGCCTATGTGATGTTGCTGTGATTAACCATTTACAGCCCAACGCAAAATAAAGCTGCACCCTTAGATGCCCTGACTGGATAATATTGTGCAAGTAAGGTTATCTAAAATGTTTACTGCAGCCTAGATTAGACACTGCATGACCTCAGGAGATTGTTCCCCGCTTAAGCTCCTTAAACCATATTGTTCAGCTAAGTTTGAATATGAAGTGCTAAAAGAGTGGAAGAGAGAGCACCAGGAGCCATTGTTGATACTAAGTACATTATTTATTTAAATCAGATCAGTGTTGTTACTGAACAGCACTAGAAAAATCTGCAGGAATACATATTGTAACTGGTCCTTTAACCAAGTGGGCATCAGTGTGGAGTAGAAGCCTGCATCTGTAACCATTCGCCAGTGTTTACCTCGTTAACATCGATCTGTGAGTCCTCTGCTCTCATTTCACACACATCTCTATCAGCACAGTGACAGATAACGCCGTATATTAAGTACTGCACTGTATCAAAACATTACAGCAACAGATGACTTGCTTACAGTGTTTCCTAAATCAAATAATAAGAAGAGAGAAAAACAGCGCTTCAACAATTGCAGCCGATTAGGCCCGAAACGAACATTTCCTGCCGATATGTCACACCGATAAAGTGAGGCTTTAAATGTGAGCACACAACGTGAACTGTTGACCATGAAGTTTTCTTATTTTAATACATTGTATGTCATCTAGGCATAGTGGTGTGTTAATGCTGCTACAGGAAAGACTTTTTTCTCCACTACAGTAAAAGAAAGAAAAAATATGTATATATATTAGTATCGCCATCAGCAATTTGGTAAATATCAGCAGATCAGATATGAACAGAATCCAGTATCCTGCATCCCTAAAGGAAGCTAATGATTTTTACCTTTTACACAATTTGTCAGCTTACATTTGAAAATGATTGTCTTTAAGCAAATAACAATGACACTAAAGACTGACCCAATCTTTCTTGTGTCAGCAAGTCAGTTTAACCTTTGTTTTTGGGCGTAACATCTAGAACTGTAAAGGAAGTAGGTAGCATTTACCCAAAGTTTGGGATTTCTATGATATTCTTTAGAGCCTGACGGATCCTGGATTTTTGGGGGCCACTGCCAATACTGGTGTTAGCAAGTAATTAATTCTGATATCAACATTTCAGCCGATGTATTTTTTTTTACATACATACATACATACTACATTTTTTGGTGGATATCAAACACACTGGCAAAGAAACATTGATAAGGGAGGCAAGATATTTTACAGCTTAAACTTTATTGTCTAAAATGACATAAATTTGCTGAAACAGTAAAATTCACTGAGAATTTAATAAATATAGATTACATGAGTACATTATGTTATGAAAAAAGTACAAAGTTTTCTTCTTGGCACTTATCAGACAACATATACACCGATACAATATATCTGTGATGGGCCAATATCGGCCGATAATGTTGGCTGACTGATGTATCTGTCAGGTTCCTATTATTTTTAGGGTGGAACTCTTTGAATGCAGGTGATGAACCAGAAGCTTTTGCATTTTTCTTCATGTCCATCTCCTCTTCCATCCTGTCTGTACTCCAGCCGGCTGTAAGCTGCCACTGCAGACCTGTAACCATGACGGCAGACGAGACCATAAGCCTCAAGGAGGCGGAGGTGATCAAGCTGATGCTGGACTTCCTGAACTCCAGGAAGCTGCACATCAGCATGCTGGCTTTAGAGAAGGAGAGCGGCGTCATCAATGGTCTCTACTCCGACGACATGCTCTTTCTCAGGTAGGAGAAGACCAACAGTGTCCTGAAAGGGAGGATTAGACTGTCAGTTTTAGAGACATTTGTAGCAGTCCGAGACATATTTGTTTCCGATCACTGGGGTTCACTGCACCACTGTGATATAAACAGGGTTTTCAGAGGCCTTCCTAAATTGTTAATTTGCTGCTTTCAACAGGCAGCTCATTCTGGACGGCCAGTGGGAGGAGGTGATGCAGTTCATTCAACCTCTGGAAGGGATGGAGAAGTTTGACAAGAAAAGGTGAGAGACCTAATACAGGGAACTATTTTAACTTGATGTCTTTCAATCTAAATGCAACAGACATGTTTGAAGGTTCTATATACAGCATTTACTGCCACTAGGTTTCAAGTATAATATCAGGTACAGTATTTATGATGTTTCCCTTCACTGGTGACACAGTGGGCCAGTAATGCTGGTAGCCTTAGAAGCTAGATTAGGTCAAATCCCAGTAACGTTACTGACAGCCTCTGCTCGACTTCATCAATTCATTTCCTGTGAAGTATATTTTCTAATACTGAGCTTTGTGTTTCCAGGTTCCGCTACATCGTTCTGAAGCAGAAGTTTCTGGAAGCTCTCTATGTGAATAATGCCATGTCTGCTGCTGAAGACCCACAGAACGTACGTGAATACAGCGACAGAGTTTACTTTCTTTAGTTTTGTTCATAAAAATACTGTTTGCATACAACTGCAATAAGATAGCCAAGGCTTGCGAAAGAGAGACCCAGACACTATCCAAATAGTAATAGTAAGTTGGCTATTAGAACATAGTCATGAATGAATCGTTGATGAATAGGTTTTCCTATTCTTAAACCAGTTTTAGAAGGCACTCAGAATAAAAGTATGAACCTGGAAATTTGCATAATACTGGACCTTTAATAACCACATACTCCTCTGTGCATTTTCTGTCAACGTCAGCTGGAGCTCACCATGCAGGAGGCAGTCAAGTGTCTCCACAGTCTGGAACAGTACTGCCCGACCAAGGACGACTACAGCAAGCTGTGTCTGCTCCTCACCCTGCCTCGCCTCACCCACCACGCAGAGTTCAAAGACTGGAACCCGAGCACGGCGCGCGTCCACTGCTTCGAGGAAGCCTGTGCTATGGTGGCGGAGTTCATCCCTGCGGACAGGAAGCTGAGCGAGGCGGGCTTCAGGGCGAGTGGGAACCGCCTCTTCCAGCTGCTCATCAAAGGGATTCTTTATGAGTGCTGTGTCGAGTTCTGTCAGGTAACCCCGGATACGAGAAACCCGAAAAATACAGTGCTGTTTAAAAGGCTCACACCTAAAGCTTTCTCTGCAAACCCGTAGAGATACTCCAATAATCCAATAAAAATAATTTAAATGAAAGATCACCTCTTGTTTGCTGGCACAAAAACCTTGTAGCCAATGTTTTGTAGCTACTTTGTCTGTGGTCAATGGTCAAAACCCCTCTTTTTCTGTTTTCTAGAGTAAAGCAACTGGCGAGGAGATCACAGAGGGTGAGGTGTTGCTTGGCGTGGATCTGCTTTGCGGGAACGGCTGTGATGAACTGGACTTGTCGCTGCTCTCCTGGCTGCAGAACCTCTCTCCAGGTGCCTTCTCCTGCGCCTTCCAGCAAAAAACCCTCAATATCCACGTGGACCGTCTGGTGAAGCCCAGCAAGGCCGGCCATGCCGACCTACTGACCCCGTTGATCAACCGCCTGTCCCCCTGCCCTGCCTCACCCTTCCGCCAAAGGCCTCATTCAGCGGACACCTACATGTCCAGATCCCTAAACCCTGCTTTGGACGGCCTGTCCCACGGTCTGGCAAACCAGGATAAGAGAGGCATGGAGGCAAACATGAAGACTGCCCTCAGTCGGAGCCTGGTGGAGAATAATGTGCATCAGCAGGACGATTCACCTGAAAGGTAAATTATTGCTACTCTCTGACAGTAACCTCAGCAAATGTTACCACTGTTTTGAATAATTGAACCTGGATTTTCATTCCTCAGTTTGTTTAATATCTCTGATGTATGCTGTTTATAATATAGCTTGCTTTAATCAAATCAATAGAAATCCTGACATAGAAATAGTTACACTTATAGTCAGCTAAATGCTGCCTTAGTTACATAAAAATATTGTAATATATGTTTAAAATAGTACAAAATATAGTAATTTTATACTCATACAAATGTAATATTATACTCAACTGATTAATTGTGTAATTGAAATTAATTGTGACTTGACTGCTGTCTTGAAAAGTGATATAGCAACCATCTATGTTAGTTTTGCCCTAACAAGAGATCAAAATCCTGAGCTGCAGTTTTCTATTGAAATACCCCAGTTGTAGAATGGATGTTTTTTTTCCTTTCCTGGAGCTTTTATCACCAAGCCGTCTGCTTTAGCATGTACATATGCAACTTTAGGTATTAAACCCAGTGGTAGATCTTGTTATGTGACACAATCTGTAGCTCCATTAATCCCATTAGCCCTGCTTTAACAGAGACATACTGCCTGATCTGTCATCTCCTACAGGGCCACACAAAACATGTTAAACTGCAGCTGACTGTTGATGGACACACTATAATCTAAAGCCATCAACTAAGGACTCATTATTGAAAATCATAGTTCTGAGCCAAATAATACATTCAGTCTGAAAATTAAATGTTTCCCTATGAACACTTAGGTGATTAAGGCTGAAGTGTTTTTTTTTTTTTTTTCTTAAATGTCATTTTATTAGGACTCATTTGGCCAGTGTCTCCACTGTGGATTGAACAAAGTGCGCAAAAATTGCCTCCTCCCTCAACTCCCCCCTCATAACTGCTTATAGACACCTAAAAAGACTCTTTGTTGTGTTTCCTTGATCCACACGTGCTCCTTCTTCACAGACAAGAACGAGCAAGTTGCAGTAAAAAATCATAATTTAGCACAGGTACAGTGTAGTAGTATGTGTGATGAAAGCATAGGAAGTAAAGGAAAATGTGTTTTAATGTCCATCAGTTCATTAGAGGTGAGCTGACAGGTGTGTTTTACTGGGCTACTGTAAATATTATGGTGCACGACTGAGAGATGGGAGGAGACAGGGCTCTGTTTCTGAGGCATCAAATGAAAAGCACTGCTTTAAACTGAGCAGTTTGTCTCTCTGGCTCCACCTGCTGGATACAAAGTCAAATCCCCACAGTCTATGATGAAGTTGACGATCTATGTCGTTTTATCAGTGCAGCCTGAGGTTGAAATGGGGGATCAGTTTTTTCTTTTTTTTTAACTTCAGTACTTTTAACACAATAGAATGTATAATTAGCAGATTGTATTTCATGTATTGTAAACATGTGGTACTGAAAATGAGTATTGAAACTTTTTGAGAACCTTAGTTTTCATTGTATTTTTTTACTTCCTACTTCAATTCAAATCAAACTGAATAAAAATAATTGGATCTGAACTGACATGTACATTTTTATTAATTCTAGAAAACACCCACAAGGGCTGGACGGACCTAACACCACACGCACACCTCTGACCCCTGGAAAAGATGGAGGGCCCCCCTGCAGCACAGAAACCAACGAGGTAATAAGAACTGCAGACCATAAGCTGTGTTTTTGTTGCATGTCTGTTGTTCTACATTATAGAACAGTCTCACCTTTGGTCACTCAGGCTGAATCGGTTTCATGACATGAATAAAATGAACACGGTTGTCTGTCTGGTCACTTGAGTCAAAGTCGGAGTGAGATTTTCTGTCTGTCTTGGCTCCAGTC
>OMLP01002791.1:8565-26665 GCA_900302685.1 Spondyliosoma cantharus | reverse complement strand
GCTGCATTCAGCAAGGGTTACCTCATTCTAAAGCTTAACCTTGTGTGTGTGTGTGTGTGTGTGTGTGTGTGTGTGTGTGTGTGTGTGTGTGTGTGTGTGTGTGTGTGTGTGTGAGGTGGAAAATCTAGTCACTTTAAAGAAGATCTTGGTTGTACGTGTGTGTTTGTGTTTGCGTGCAGCTTTCTACAACAGGACTAGCAGATCAAGTGAATAACAATAATCATCTTGTTGCAATGCAATGTTCTGCTGGGAATCTGGGTCCTTGGGTCATGTGGTTGCCACTTGACACACAATCACCCAAACACCTTTGCAGATCAAGTCCATGGAGGACCCACCAGGGTGTTGGTAGCAGATCCTTTTGAGTCCTGTGGATTGCGTGTGGAGCCTCCATGGATCTAACTTGTCCCATGGATGCTTGATCAGATTGGGATCTGGGGAGTTTTAAGGGCCAGGTCTACATCTTGAGTTCCTTGTCAAGTTCCTCAGGCCCAATCCCTGAGCAGAACCACTGCCGCAGAGTGTACTTGGGTGGGTGGTGTGTGTCAAATCGCGTCCACATGAATCCAGGACCCATGACTTCACAGCAGAGCATTGCATTATCACAAATTATCAATGTTACTCCCGTCACCTGTTCATGTGATTGGTCTACATGTTCGTGAGTGCATCGGTGTATGGGAAAGCAAACGCAAACGCAAGAAGATGTGTTTGCATTTCGCTTCCCACTTTGAGTGCGATTAAAGTAAAACAAATTAAAGGCGACTAATCAGAACATTTTTAACATGTCATAAAAAGACGAAACTCAGAATTTTAGTGTTAATGTTTATACTCAGAGTTCACGTGAGGTTCAGTGTGTGTGTGTGTGTGTGTGTGTGTGTGTGTGTGTGGGGTGAGATAGATGTGCTCGCTTAATACCTTTCTGCTTTTGGCTTTTGTAAGTAAGCATAAAGATTAGGCCTAAAAAGATGTAGTTAGAATATAGAGATGGCTGATAATGCCTGTACTGAAGGGCACGGGTAAACTCACTGCAAGCACACCTTCACTTTAGTTTTTTCTCACGATGCCAAACTACATTTTAGTCAGCTACGGTCACTCACAGTACGTAGGGATGTTGGTTTCTATAGGACTCTTTATGTTGAGGAGAGAAGCCACATGTGGTTATGCATATCATAACGTGCCTTTTTGTAACATTTGTAGAGATTCTTTGGATGAGTGAATTTATGAGAGATTTATTTATTTATTTGCAGCTTTATTTTGGTATTTTCTCATATGCATCATCATCTGTACAATTCTTCTCTACAAGTCACTGTTATGCGTTATCGTGTACACCTGTTTAAGTTCTCCAAGTGTTTTTCCCTTTGTCAGTTACTGTGGGTAAAGTGAGAGTAAATGGCGCTTTACACAAACGTTGAAAATACAGTATGTCCAGGTTTGGGAATTGAAGTCATTTGTACGTGTGTCTCAGACAAATGTGGTAATTTAACTGTTGTGTTCCTGTCAAGCTTAATAAATAAATTGCAACAAGGGAATAGGTAAATGTTGGGTCTGAGGTTTTAGAACTTGTGTTTGTGGATGCAGGCATAAGCACATTTGAAAGGATTCTTGACTAAAATATATTGCCAGACAGCCTCAGAATTATATCGTCCAACTTCGATACAAAATGACCAAAGAAGTGACAGAAAATGGTGTCAGGCAAAAGTTAAGTCAATGGTAATGAGTCACTTTAAAGATTGTTGGACTGCGCAAATGACAAATCTTTAACTTTAATTAAACAATGATCTGATTATCCTCACTTTATTCGTTTTTGTAAGTGAGAAACTGCTGTGGGAATGAATGTATGTACTGGGTTAATATTATGCGTCATGTTTTACATTATCTGTGGCTCACAATGTGGCATATTTGGTGTCATTTTGAAACCTGTGTGGTTTTAAACAAAGTTTGTGCACACAAATGTGTAATGATGGAACTGCCAAGAAATCAATGGTGTTCAAACTGTTGAATTAATTAAAATAAAAAAAGTAGTGGCTGTCTGATATCACATGTTGTTACTGCTTTTGAATAAAGAAAGTTATTTTTAAGTTACACTGTAAGTTTACCGATGGAATAAAGATACAAAGTGCCATCACACTGCTCTATAATGCGTTGGGTCAGTTATGTGTGTTTGGTTTTTTTTGTCCAATAGAATTCAGAAATTAAAGGATATGTGCACCCAAACGACTCCTAAACGACTGCAGTAGATGTGGACTTATTCTTAAACGTAAAAAAAAGAAACCTAAAAAACAAAATGGCTTCATACAGCTTGAATTGCGTAATCCGGAAGTCCTAAATACCACGTTATTTACAACCCTGACACATAGTCGAGTAACGCATTTTAGCTTAAAGGCTCTAGCGATGATTTTGGCTTAACAAAGGGTGTAAATAACGTCTTTTCAACTTTATTTTGGATCTCAGGGCTTCCAGACACTTAGATTACGCTAGACGAGCTGTATGGAGCCATTTCCAGTTGTTTTAAAACAAGTCCCCATCAACAAGTCCCCAAGATGCACACAAACTTTATCAATGGTATAAAGGTAAGCCAGATGTTGCATAAGTTGTGTGTTTATAGGAAGGCTGCTAATGCCTGTCCTGCATGCTCCCATCACATGTGTGGCTAAACTGTGAGGGGGTTGGCTGGCCTTTGGCAAGAAAGACTCCCATGATGCACTTTCACCTGTACGTGCCAGGTATGATCAGCTACGGAAAACATGGAGAATGAGAGGAAGATTTTTTTTTATTTTTTTTTGGGTTGAAGAATGAGAAGAAGTCATGCAGGACACCCAAAGATAGACAAAGTGCAAGAGGTGACAGAGACAGAGGGGCGAGAGAGGGATGAAGGTAACTGCAGAGAAGCGAGCAAGGGGGGATTTACCATAACTCACATGCTGCACTCGATCATTCCCTCTTTTGTGAGGCGGACAATGAGCGCCAGGGGTACAGGGCTTAAAAAGGATAGGCACACTGTTACAGCCAGCGACCCTGGAGAGACACGAGCCAAACCAGAGGTATCAGAAAAAAAACTTGGACTTACACAGAATCTTTTTTTTTTTTCGTACTTCCTGGAGGATATTACTTTTGATATTACTTACTTTGAGGGTTTAAAAGGAAAATGAACAACTGAGAGCCTGCTTTTGGAGAACAAGCAGTACTACATTGACAAGAAGATTTTAAGTTTGGAGACTTCTGTCTAGGGAAAAGATCTTTCTACAGCTGGGTCTGGTATCTCAATGTTTTTTCATGGTTTTTGACCAAAGTTAAAAGTATCTTCGGACAAAATGTTGGAGTCAGATGCAGAGGTCTAATTTGGCTGTGATTTGGGAATTGAGGGGTTTTAAAAGTTGCAGTAAAGAGTGCAAATCGCCGTATGAAATCCCTGGTTTGCTGGCTGTGTGACAGAGAGCAACACTGCTGACAGTTCAGTTGCTCGGTGCAGAAAGATTTGTTTGTGGTGCAAAGAGGGGAATTAGTGATGAACAATGGCTCTGAACTGCCTGATAGGCAACCTTATTGTCAGACAGTGGTTTGGCTCAAGTGCTTTACTGGCTGTGACCACAGTGTTGGCAAATTTGGGTTTTCTTTTTATTTATCCAAAATGCTTCATCTGGTTTTCAAATGCAGAAAAAAATACTATTTCTATTGTATTTGTTTCAAAGCGTAAGAGTTCCTCTTGGACAATTAGTTTTTGAGTGTTTATCAGTATAAAAGGTGTGATCACTCTGTTCCATCTACCCTGAAGCTATCATGGTCATCAGCCTTCTGAAGGAAGGATGGAAGAGATTATTTTTGGCTGAAGTGTCTGTTCAAGACTGCTGAGGAATCCATTCGGAGCACAAATGGGCAAGTATGAGGTCTAATGCTGCACCGTTCTCCACCCTGTCCTCTCTCCCCTGAGCAGTTGCTGAATGTTTAGGAGGACAGCGCTTCGCCCAGCTTCTCCAAGATGCTGAATACTTTGGCGGGAGGAGGCACGCTCTGTGGCGTGGCTGCCCTAGTGCTTCTCATCGTTTCTACTGCAACAGACTTCTGGATGCAGTATCGATACTCGGGCAGCTCCGCCAATCAGGGGCTTTGGAGGTTCTGCATCAACCACAAATGCCACGCTCACACCATAACTGTGGGTGAGTACTTCAGGAGTGGCATCTGGCAACCTAATTGTGAAAAAAAAAAAAAAAAAAAAAGTCAGCTATGTAAGCTTCTGCAAACCACAGAAATGTTGGAACAATGACAATGAATGTTTTGGTCACCACAAACACTGGTGCTCAGGAGTCCCCCTAAAACAGTATCCAGTGGTTTCACACTTACAAATGTTGAAGCATAGTCTCAAACTGCAGCCACTGGTTTGGCAGTGATATATACATAAAAATGTCAGCATGCAACCGACACCCTTAGTTTTTCTGGTAAATCCAGGCATAATCCTCGTATCTGTTAATGTGCATGTGGTTCTGACCTTTCTGTCTCCAGCCTTCTGGGATGCCACACGGGCCTTTATGTTGCTGGCGGTGCTGAGCTGCTTCGCCGGCGTGGTGCTCGGCCTGAGCGCCTTCACTAATGGCACGAAGAACAGGAGGGTCCGCACAGGCGGCATCGCCCTGGTCCTGTCAGGTAACACACACACACTTACGAACAAGGTGACCTGGTGGTTAGAGAGACACCCCTGTCAGCTGAAGGTCATGTAGTAAATTCATCTTCAACCTCAGTTCAATTTTAACCTGATTGTAATTCTTTGAGGCAGAGTTGGTGTAAGATTAGAGAGCAATTAGTCCCGAAAATGGAAAATGGTTGCCCTTTTCCCTGCATTAGAGTGATTACCCAGGGGCTACTTCAAGAATCTGTATCATGCTATGGTGGATAATTGCTGTGAAGTGCAAAATGGGGTGCACTTTAAATATATGTTGACCAGATATATAGGTCAGAGTATCCAGCATGTACCTCAACTTCTTACTGGACTTCTCACCCTCTGTTCTCAGGTTTTCTTGCTCTGCTGGCTTTGGCAATTTACACCGGAGTGACTGTCACCTTCTTTGGCAAACGCTTCTTGGACTGGCGCTTTTCCTGGTCCTACATCATTGGCTGGGTGGCCATCATTTTGGCTTTTGCAGCAGGTATTCACTGTTTTTATAAATTTACAGTAGCTTCTTCATTTTGAAAAGATGTTTTTATATACAGTATATACATTGTGAATAGATGTGTGAAACAGCCCAGAGGCATACAATAACCACACCAGTGATTCAGGCTCTGCCCAAAACCAGTAAACTGTCCAATAAGAAAAGGTTTTAAATGTCTTTTGATTTTTCGGTTCTTATTTTATAGAAAAGGGTAAATATTTAAAGCCTCTATTTGTAGGATTTTAACATTTCAGTCTTCAGCAAGAATGCTACTTAACTTCCACATCAAAAAGGCAATGCTTTCCCATTCTTTGAAAACAATGATTGGTCATAGTGAGCTGGATTTCTTTTTGAAATTGAAAAAAATATCTTGAAGAATAATCCTTTATTAGTTATATTTGAAGATTACTGTTTTACTTTACATTCTCGCAAAATAAAGACTTTCTGTATTGCAGGTGTGTTTCAGCTCTGTGCTTACCAGCGGACCACTGCCGAACCTGCTCCTTCAAATAACCCGGACAGCTGAACAAAGCCGATCACACCGAACAGCTCGAAAGACTGTTGCAATGAATGTCGCTGCTGCTTATGAGTACCTAGAATGGAATAAATAGAAATCATAAGACTCCTGTGTGGTCTCACTGCAACGCTAATCAACTGACAACAATCAGTTTTTATCTCGACCTCAACATTTAGAAAACACTGTACCTTTCTGCAGGATGTCATACATTACCTCGAAGAAACTCTCACATACCTTACACACAAATCATTCCTGCACAAGTCCTCGTGTGTGCCACTGAGCAGAATTAAAACACCCGTCGCAAATGCATATCTTTAATTTCTACTACAATGTCTCCATGCAAGACATTCTCCACTAGATGGTGGTCTTGTGCCACATCATGGTTTCACAAGGTAAGGCCTGTGTCACAGTGTGAGGTTAAACTATTGACTATATTGGTGAATGTAGGTCATTAATAGAATTTGAGTAATTCTACAGAAAAAAAAAGATACCATATCTATCTATCAGTGCCAAGTCAAGTGGACTTGCTGCAGATTGGTTGAAGAGGCAGAATTATTTGGCTTAGAACTGAAGAATCTTTTTGAATTTGAGAAACGTCTAGCAAAAACATCACATTCCAATATCCTATGACCTGAGTAACATTTTTTTACAGATGCAATTGTACAAAGAAATATCAAAAGCAAGAGAGTATAAATTACTATGAAAGTGTTCACCTGATGTTTTTGCATGTAGTCAGCAGCGGTGGAATGTAATTTCTATTTCATGCCACTTCCTGCTTCTAGTCCAGCACATCCGAGAGAGAAAAGTGTACTTCTGACTGTATTAACTTTATCTGACTGCTTTAGTATTTACAAATTAAGATTTGTATTTGTGGACATTTCTCCTATTTTTCCAAGCAAAATAAGTAAATTGTTTAATGGAAAAGTAATCTGCAGACTAGGCCATAATGTGTTAGTTAAAGCTTAACTTAGCTTAGCTGCTTAAACTTTTACTTGGTGACATTTGACATTTAATGCTCTCCAAATCCATCAAATTAAACACCGAACAGTCCAACAGGTTTTTTTTTTGTTTTACAGTTTACCTGTGCCACTCCTAAACTTTAACTACTAGTAATCAAGTTCATTCTCCGTCCATTTGATCAATTCATGTATGGGAAGAGTGAATGACAGCAAGTACACAAAACATTATTTACTTCGCAACATTTGATTTATTTTGAACAATAGCAAAGCCATCTCACAGAGACAACTTTGAATTACACATAATGCAAATAAATATATATATAGGACCATAGTAGAATTAAGGACATTAACATTTGATACAAAATTATTTACAACACTTCGAATAGTGCAAAACCACACAAATACTGCCCTCACCATTGAGATTCTTGCATCAAGTCCATTCAAGGACAGTGGATGTGTGTGTGCTGCCCCCTAGTGGGGGGTTATAAGAACTGACAGTATGGCAGGTTAACAAAAACCTTAGCTTGACATGAGAATGACCATATTTAAACAGGATGTAGCAAAAGTAAACCCACTTGGTTCATCTCGTCGAACCAAGAAGAGATCCACAACAAGGGGGATGTTAACTCATTGAGATGTGGATATGCATTGTCAGGTTAGTTTGAAAAGGGACATTTGAGAAATCACCAAAGCCAAGATGTACAGAATGTGAACCCCATCACAAGCACTTTGAAATGACAAAGGAAAAGATGATGACCTAAAACCACGTGGCAGGTAGTGCCCACCACCCCTGAGTGAAAACAAGTTTTAATAAAAAGGTCTTAGCACCATCAGATACCACAGAACACTAGCTTTGCCATTTCTTCTCAATCCAAAACACAGTGTCTTGGACTGTGACAGGCACCACACATTCTTTAAAGTGCGCTCGCTCGCTTGAGCCATTATTTATTTTTTCGCCGTCACATTTTAGTTTGTTTTTTTTCCTTTTGTTTCTTACGCAATTTCCTCCCCACAAACATCAAGCTCCATTTAAAAACAGCACAAAAAGATAAATTACATTTTGCCATGCATAATAATTTGTTGCATATTGAAATTTCTTGTTGGGACCACTTGTTTTGGCTGTTGAAACCTTGGACCTGACACTCTCCTCTTTGTGTGACAAGAGTGAGAATGTTTATACAGTATCAGTCAAGTGTCGGTATTGCAGACACATGCATGAACGTTAGAAATACATTATTGGTGCTACTTGAAATAACCTGAAAAAGCTAGAAATGCCACTTGGTCCTCACGAGGCCTGGCAAAGAGAGAGAGGTTTGTTAACACTATGTGTCCTGGCAGACGGTACATCAGACATCTAAACCAGACAGGTTTTAAATCCACTCTTGAAGACCAAGGTCGTAGAAAAGTACACAAAAACACATTGATGCCTATGAGATAACCTCCTCGTGTCCTATTGTACTAAATATGTGTGCATTGATGATGCATTTATCCAGTTGAGACTGCAGGGAACAATATCCTCTGAGCATTGATCATTAAACTGATTTAAATCATGCCAAAGACGAGGAAAGTAATACTGCAATCACTGCTGGTTGGAGAAAGAGAGAAAGGACAAGACCATCTGGAGAGTCTCAAGCCTCCATGGGTTGATCTGATTTTGAGGTTTCCGCTATCATCATGTCAACCCACAGCTGATTAGAACCAGTTGAAGAAGTACCCGGCAGTTGCTCAGTTTAAGGACAAAGACTGATTTGTACATACCACTGAGAGATGGAAGGGTAAATAAGAAGAGTTAGAAAATCATGTAAAAGTCATCTCCGTGCACTCATGCAAAAGATGTGCACAGTGTGCATCTTTGGCTATGCATAGCACTACGTCTCAGGTGTTGAGGTGCAATAATAAGCACTACAGCAGGCTAATGCTGATTGGTGTAGCCCTGTTCAGACTGCATGCTCAGGGAGAGGAGTATGTATATGAAGGACAATGAACAACGTAAGTTCACAGACGTGGAACAAGTTCTGTCGGGAAAGTGCCCGTCGACTTGGCTAGTGTGGCACACATACATTAGAGCCGTTTGGCTTTGGTTTCATTGACAGACACGCTGCAACCAGGCAGTGTGTGTATGCATTTTGGCTCGGCTCTGTGTGACTACGTCGTGGCATGTCCATTTGTCATACTGCACTAAGAGAGAGTATAGCCCTTCAAGTTAACAAGTTGTCTTTGAAATTGCACAGGTTGGCCATTTTTCCTCTGGCCAACAGCAGAGGCCATGTCGGGAGCACAGTCTGAGTACATGAAGTTTCTCCTGGAAGAGGCCGAAGTAATCCTCCAGTCATGAGTCAGCCATTCTCTCCTTCAGTCACCGAGTGTTATGTGTCCTGGGTGTACCTATGGAGAGACAGGAGGGAACCAGTTGAGAGCGGCATATAAAGAGGAAAATAAATACACAAGTATTTAGTAACTTGGCAGCGAGGCAAAATCTATTATAGGAATTAATCTGCCACGTTTCCTTGAAAAGAGAACCAAGCCAGTTGTACAACAGAGTAAACACCAGCTTAAATAACTAAGTAAGTAAGATAAGTATATTCTGCAAACAAACAACAGTTGTGTATACTTTATTAGTGTGACCCTAGCATGTGCCAGGGCGACTAATAAAACCAAAACACATTTATATTTTTTTTAGACCCTTGTGAATCAAAGGATTAGTTTGTCACAGGGAACAAAGAACAACTGGAGAAACAGGTCTGTCCTGTATCTTCTCTCTTCCTTAAGGTGCGGTCAGCGATTCTGGAATAAACTTAGGTGATTGTTGATTCCATTCCAAGTTCGTCAGATACTTACACTATAGTTTGCTGGCACGGTACCAACCCAAGGTGTAAGTACATGACAATTTGAGAATGACATTCAACTATCAACCATCTTCCTCCACAATTGCTCACATGTACTAACATGCATGCACAGCTGGCCCAGCTATGAAAACAGATAACAGAGAAGCTCAGATTACAAGACACAGAGGGAGTCTGACTTCACTCTCTGCTTAGGATACAATTACTGCCCTATATTTGCTATATCTAGATAGCAAATAAGGCCAGCTTTACTAAATGTCCCTTTATTGGTACAGATACATGTGAACTCGAGACTCAAAGTTTACCATCTCAATTGCAACCAGCCTGAGACATTCAGAGACAGATGGCAATGAACAATAAAGGAGTGAAATTGAAAGAGACTTCTTACCCGCTCTGTAAGGTGAACTCGGGCAGCGCCCCTAGGGATGTCAGCTGTTCTTCCAGCGCCACGATACGTAAACCAATGTAGCCGGAAGACAGCAGCAGCAGCACAACCCTGTAACATATAAAAAATATGACAAGTTAAATTTATTGCCCATTTATCCACTGTCATAAATATGAATGATTTCAGAACCAATCATAGCCAAATACTTAATTAAGACATATTTTTAGAGTTAGTTCACAGCTCAGTAAAAGGCTTTAAATACAGTTTAAGGGAATGTTGTATGTGTCTTTTGTTTGCATTCAAAAACTAGTTTCTAAAAACAAAAAGTTGGTACGTTTTAATTTTCCACTATGTAATGACATTCTAGAAGATCGCCTAGTTTGTTACCTTTACTGGACAGGTTTCTGAAATTCTTAAGCCGTTTTAAAAAGAAGGGGTAATCTAAATCTGCTTGTCGAATAGTACTCACAAAATCAAGTAAATGAAGAGTAGAGTGTTGAGGGTGCTGGCCTCTCTCTGAACCAGCAGGGACTTGGCCTTTTCTGTCACATTCCAAACCCACGATCCACCAGAATCTGGAAAAGGAAATGCAAACAAAGCATGAATACCAAGGCAAGTTTTTACTTGTAATCATCTACTAGATTATTAAAGAGTGAGATGCTAAATGAAGCTATGAGCAAACCTCATCTGAATATCATGAAAACCATTATGATCAAAGAGCAAATAATGGGTTTCTCTAAAATGATATTCGCTAGCATCTGTCTATGTGGGTATCAAACACCAGCCACGTTTTATTTTAAGCTGCCAAAGTGCCAAGAATGATGACCAGTTGTCTACACTAGTAGTCACTTTGATAACTAAACAGCAACCCCCAGCCAAGACTTTTCCAGGCCTGAGCTGATAACTAATCGTTGTCTTACCTGATACTGACAGCTCCTCTGAGGACGAGCTATCGCTATGCTGCATGTGCAGGCTCCTGAAAGCTGAGCCAGTCACATTAGGCACTGCCTCTGAAAAAGGAAAAGAAATTAATGTTAGCCTGCTATTCTACCTTGGATGGTTATGTGTCAACTGGTAAGAACAGAAATAACAACAAAAACAAATTGTCAACAGCTGTTGTCCGCTAAGGATTAGCAATACTCTCAACACTCCAACATCATGTGAAGGATTTAAACAATAGGTGTAGATCTCTCACCTCTCTGTGGTCTGTGCAGAGGCTGTTCCTGTAAAGCTTGCAACTCTGAGCCATCTAATTGGTCGAAGCTGTCATCCAAACTGGACTGGCTGGTGTTCTGTCAAGATGAGAGAGCAATGAAAATCATCACAAACTTGTCTATCCTATGATTCCAAAAAATACTGTAATATTTGAAAATAGGGACATAATGTACTCAATTATATTTTAAACAAAAGGCTCTTACCACAAGTTTGCTCTTAATGAAGCTGTTCTCAGCTGAGGACAAGACAGGGCTGCTGTTCGTGCTGCCATCCTGTAACAGGGGAGAATGTTTAGATTTTACACATTAAAAATGTCTCAACTTTCACTTTGACCATCTCGTCATGGCCCTAGTTCAGATTAATTGATTTGATAGGTTGCATGCTCCAACCACGTACTTAGTCAACATGATTACAAAAGCAGGGTTTCTGCTTTCGACTGGAAAATTCAATAGATTTCTAGATCTCAACTAAAAATGGTTATACTGTAAGGAGAATTGTACACTGTTGAAATATTTCAAAGTTAAGAACATGAAACAATGTCATTTTCTGTTTTTGGAATGCAAAACAATTGTATCATATAAGATCAATGTATTTTACAGCCTGATAACAATGCATTATAAAGTGTAAGTTTGATCTACTGTTTTCCAAACGATTGAACTGAATAAAAAACATTTGAACTTGACCTGAGGAACTCACCTCTATCTGAGGACATACTGAACGCAGCAGCTGAAAACAGGATTCTCTGTTCCGCAGTGACACAAACAGGTACTAAACAATGAGAGGGAATTAAAAGAAACTTTATTAGTCATCTGCCCTGCTGGCAAACTTGGAACCATAAAACTGACTGTCTTTGATTAGAATACATCTCACGCAAAGTGATTAAGTAAGGCTTACATTTGACCATCTCTAGTTATTGAATAGATTGTATGACCTAATTACTTTTCGTGAGATAGCTGTGTGGGGCTGAAGGTAAGAAACTGACCTTGTCTCCTTCTGTGGTGCGTATTGACAAGGCGTTGGGAACCAGCAAAGCTGTGTTCTGCTTCTTAACTATGTGGATGCAGGAAACTGGAATTACTACCTGCAAGAGGGCACAGACACAAACACAGAATGTCAAGAAAAGTCTGCTTCAGATTCAATTCACAATCTTTACAAGAGAGCGATAATATGGAAAAAAAATATCTTTAGATTTGATCAAAATTATAATATCACTATCAGTGTAATAAGTACAGAGAAACCAGTGGAAAGCTGAAACCTACCTTGGTGTCCTTAAGCAGAACTGAGGAGTAGAAACAGGCATTGGAGTCAGTTACGTACAGCCGACCATGGTAGGGCACTTCCTTTTGCAGGGCACAGATGTATGCTGGGAGAGGAGAGGAGCACAAGCAATTTAACTTGTGTTTTTCTTTTATCATTGAGTCTTTCATTATGTCTTCCAGTATTGATAACCTACCATGTATCAAGTCTTCACTCTTGGGAATGTCTGGAAACAACTGGTGGAATGTCTTGTTGTGCTTCATAAAACTCTAAACGAGAGAAGATTTACGCAAACAAATCAGACACATGAAAAAACAAGCTGACAATGAGCTGTCAAGAGCAGCTTTCAACAAATACACCCATTCGCAGAGACAAGAGGACTTACACTTCGTGTGCCAGTGCTCTCCATCCTCTCAAAGCCTCTGCTGTCAACATCAAACGTCTCCGACCTGCAGAGACAAAAAGCACAACTGTCAATTTAAAGGAAACTGCACTTGAATCACAACTCTCTCTAATCCCCTGTGAGTTGCCTAAGAAACCTGCTATAGTTGCCAAGTAGGATCAGGTTTCAACAGCATGAAGGCCATCAGAATTAAAAACTGTATCTAGAGCTTACCAGTCAGCAGTCCGAAATTGTACAGAAATTCTTTATAATTATATTTACATCAGAAGTGACTAAAGCCTTACAGAACTTTCTGGTGAAGTGATTGCATGGTGAATCTAAGGTATTATTTTAACTGAGAACATGATCACAAGAAAATTATATCAAATTCTTTTTACTGAATATATTTGCGCAGTTGGTTTTACAACAGTGCTTCATGATTTCATTAGTGTTGTTTTTTTCTTTAATGTATGTGAATGACCTCTGCATATGCTGATGTCACATGCATATCCTCTAGTTAGCCACCGAGTTTGTGTTCACAGGCAACAGCCTACACCTACACCAGGGCATGGAGAGCATTTGGTGATAAATCATTTTATAAAAGGAACAGAACGAGTCAATTTTTGATTTCCAATTAGGTTTTCTCTGTCATTGATGTCAGGTTTCTAGCAGTAACACTCCTACAAAAGTAATGTAGGAGAGAGTTCACTCTACCCACTCTGTAATTCTAATATTTTAAATAGGCCAGTGTTGAAGTTCCTCAATCCAAAAATGATTTATGCTAGAAATGGCTGAGTTATCACACTGTCATGTAGGCAGCACCAGGGATGACGCTTGTTCTTTAAACCAACAAATATCACCAATCTGCCTCACATATTTGAATCATGTGAGAACACAGCCAGTATGCAACGGCTGTGCAGTCATGTGTGTGTCACGACTGAACAGCAGCTGAGAGCTAGGTCAGGTCTTGTGATACATGTTCATAAAAGTGTGTCTCCACTACAGCAATGTGCCTTTCAAGACTCAGAAATAAAATGTTCCTCACATATAGACTACGAGTAAAGGGTTATATTTAACAATCTTTCAAATCTTTCAACATTTGGAGCATTTCCCCCCAGGTGCTACAGACATCTAATGGCATTTTGTGCATTTCCCATCTTACCTGATAGCTACTTGTCTGGTGAGGGTTTTGTGCTGTTGCTGGATCTCGAGCTGGGCTGCCTCCAAGCTCAACGCTTTCCTTGTCTCCACCTTCTTGATGCTGCCATTGCTTAAGCTACTCCTGCTTTTCTTCACTTTGGCTGGCAGCCCGCCACCACTGCCCTCTACTGGGTAGCTGCTGGATATAAGAAGAAAAAAAGATTTAGCATTGTGCAAAATATATTTTTTTAAATTGATAGTCATGTACACATACAATGGGCATGTGGAGTTTCAGCGCAGTTATTTGCAATTTCAATACTTTATGAATATTAGAAGCATAAAAAAAGTGCACCCACTTATTAAACTCTTAACCTCTGTAAAAACATACATTTTCGGACAAGAGGCCCATCTCCTGGATTGTCCACAGCGTAATCATCTAGCCTCAAAGAACATTCTGCATTTTAACTGCACATCTCAGGTTTTATACTGAGTTGTCAATGATTGTTTATAAAAAAGGTACTATAAACTAAATCACTCAATTTCTATTGAAATACATTTTTTTTAACTTATGATGAATTTTCTGAATTTGGCAGAAAATGAGCTTATCTTTATGAATTGCTGGAAATGTAACCGCTTTCCTGAACATTTGAATGATATGAGTTACGTCATTGCTGTGGCTGCTTTACAAGTATTTCAACACAGGCTGATGCTCTAAAACTGACAACTCACTGCAAATATACCATTACAATAAAACCGCACTAAAACAAACTGTTTTAGAAGGAAGGTTGCAGGATTTACTACAGCCAATGTGCTCCATCAAGGCCAAGACCAGGAACAACCAAGCCATTAAAATCCATTGAAAGACTAACGCTGCCACTGACATGACTCTAACTTGTATATGAAACAATGACGATACAGGAGAAATACGTAACTATGCCAGACAAGCTCACTGAATAAAACCTCCGTCTCAGGTGAGAAAAACAACAACTCTGTTTAAACAAAACCACACAAGAACAACAAAGATCACCTTACCTGGTGAATTTAAATCGCTTTGATGAACGAAAACTGATATACCTACTGACAGTAGGCATTTTCTTTCGTTATAGGGAAAAAAAAACCTGAACCGTTCTGTTTTCTTTAAGCTATATCAACTTGCCTCAAGCCATCAAAGCTGAGGGGTTAGAAAATAAAAGAAGACAAGATATTTAAAAAAAATCCCGAAAAAAGATTAAATCCTCTTAATGTTAAGTTATAGTCCTTCACCACATCCTGCCAGAAAGGCTGTTGCTGTGTTCAAGTATGAATGTGCTAGTGAGAGGAAGCCACTTGTAGAGAATGGTGTGACACTCTGTAAGGCGTGACGTCAAACTCAACCACTCCCCCAGAGCCGAACAAGCATGAAAGAGACCAACATACACACATGCAGAATCAACAGAGCGCTACACAGGCACTGACATGTTTAAGAAAACAAGGCCCGTCCCATAAAATCTTCCACTGGCAAACACTATCCAGTATCAAAATCCTGTCCTGTTGAGATTTGATCTAGTAGGGCAAATCAGGATAATAGAGTTGTTAAAAACAGCTCAGTATGCAATGAGAAACTCAAATACTTCTGAGATGCTAAGCCTGGCCAGCCCAGGTTTACTCTCAGGCCGTTCATACCAAGGAAATGGAAAAAAACAGCACAGCCTCAACTCACTGTGCAAGTTTAAGGAACACTTTTAAGGACATTTGAAAAAAAAGGACACTCCACAACTCACAGCACAATGTCAGAATAAATATTCATTACAGTACATCAACTGTTGCACTGCTAACTTCGTGATCAGATTCGTTTTCTCAAGCTGCATTTTTTTAAAAAGTTTGTGCAACTTTTTACCCTGCCTGTAACCCATGTCTCATAGCAATGTCTCTAACTCTTCACCTGAGTAATTGGGATAAAGGTCAGCATGCCTACCACTGCTGACAATTAAATGGTGATCAACAACACGTAACTACTAACAACCATTGCAGACATGTTTCCTGGTTCAGTAGTGGAAGTTAAGTGCCATCAAACTTAAGCCTGTTTTTGAATGTTTAGTTATTAACCATGTTGAGTTAAACACCATTTTGGTATCTTAAATGTAGGTGCTGCTTGCATGTTCTCTCTCTGCAGTTATTACAGAAACAATTACAAACTTAATGTAACTTAAATATATTATCCAAAGCATTTTGGGGGAAGCACGCTACTCTGGATGGTGTTTAAACAAAGGCCACAAACAGTGAGCACAATTTCCTCATCGGTGCTGAACTGTTGACCAGGTTTTGTCTGTGTACAAATATGCTCACCTGACCCTTTTCCACAAGGCAGGAGGGGGGTTAAAGTGGCAGGGCAATATAGGCAGTATTCAAAGGCTATAAACTGTTTGAATTTCTCAACAGCTTCCTCTCTTTACTCAGGACTAACCGTAACCATTAACAGGGTAGTGGGTGAAGGTGCTTCCTGTTAACACGCAGGAAGCCACCAGCCCTTATCAGCTGTTTCAGAAAGACTTATTTTACATCTGTAGAGCAGTCCATGAAACAAAAAATGACCCGAAGGCCCAAGGTTGTACTTTTCCAACAGAAGCTTGGAAATTTGATTTGACTGATATTTTAACAGTAAAGTCAGGGTTAGGGTTAGTGGTATGTTTGGTATTTATTTCTCAAAAAGGACCAATATTATTTGATTATAAATAGTTGCCAATGACTGTCCTGCTCTTATGAGAGAACCCAGACAACAATTATTTGCACCCTCATTAACATTATGCCTTTGCAGTTTATGTCAATACACGGACAGTCTGACATTCAGCTGCTGAGACTTAATGTGCATTATATTTACTGCAGAAGTTTAAGGAAATGCTGCCATGGTCTTTATACTAGACGGTTAAAATTTGTGTTCATAAACGTCTGACTTAACAATCTAATATCATTCATGGTCATGTGAAAACTCCATTTCAAGCCTGCTTAAATTGACTCAGCCTGATAGCATTCAAAAGAGTTCAAGGCCAAAGCAATAAAAGGGTGAATAGGCGTGTGACAGTTACCACTGTAAACATTTATTACTTAAAAAGGTTACAATGTGGAAAAAACCTCAACATAAAATGCTTACTTCATAAAACTGGTGTTTCCAAATGACCACTGTGTTTATGAAGCAGGAGGTGGCCTACCTGTAATGTGTGTGTAATGGCCAATGGGAGGTTTTCACCTCTGACATACTTCCACGTTGGTGCATAATGTCAAATTACCGGACAAAACCATTGCCAAAATCATGCCAAACCAAGTTTAGGCATATCAAATTCTCTTCAGTGGCAGATTAAATGGACATGAACAAGGTTGTGGAGGCATATTTATCTGCTCCTGAGTACAATTTGTCTAAGTGGGGAAAAAAATAAAATAATTTTAACTATAGCACAAACAGCCACCTCACATGATGACATGTTCCATGTAACACATTGCTGACAAATACATCAGTTTAATCAATGTCTTTATCTGAATTTGTTCAAGTACTATCTTAAGACACCAAAGAAATCAATTTATGATGGTCTCAAAGATAATCAGCTCAGATCAGCGACGACTACTATGCAAACACGTTTTCCTGGATTTACAGAGGCTCTATTGAAAATAGGCTACTGATCTTAAGAGATTAGTCATTTGCAGCAGATATATAAAACGGGTGACTACATGTTAGAAGCACAGCTATAAAGTTTAACAAACTTAATACCCTGTCTCACAGGTTGCCACGAGAAAAAAAAAGACAAACACATGGAGCCTGGTTTCGTTTTGCAATAAAGGGAGAAAACACAGTCCAACATTTTGCTGACATTTACGCAATGTTGCTCAAGTTAAGCCTGCCACATTTGAGCCAGTTTGAGTAGTGCTAGCTGGGATCGGACACTAGATATATTGGCTCGCCTTACCTTCCATATTCCTTTGAGCACTGAGAATTTGCCATAGCAGCCTGTTGGTTAGACAAGCCGTTCCCTCTCGTCATGTTCAAAAACAGTGCTCTCTCCACGCTTTCCATAATCTACGAAAGCTTGCAGCCACTGCCGGTCGAGGCAGCCAAATGATGAGCGATTACGGCAGTTGTAACTTTTGTACTTAGACCCAGAGCTTCTACGGTCAAATCAAAAGGGTGTAAAGGTCTGCTTTAATACAACATTGTAAACCACCCAACAGCTTAACATGAAGAAAGTGCCAGAAAGACAAAGCAGGAAAGAGAGTAACAAAAAAGACTGGTTTGGGG
>OMLP01002787.1:0-11183 GCA_900302685.1 Spondyliosoma cantharus | reverse complement strand
TTTAATTTGAGGGTATCCACATTCAAATTGGATGAAGGGTTTAGGAGTTTCAGCTCCTTAACATGTGCCACCCTCTTTTAAAAGGGACCAAAAGTAATTGGACAATTAACTCAACGGCTATTTCATGGGCAGGTGTGGGCAATTCCTTCGTTATGTCATTATCAATTAAGCATATACAAGGCCTGCAGTTGATTTGAGGTGCGGCGCTTGCATTTGGAAGATTTTGCTGTGAATACAACATGCGGTAAAAGCTCTCCATGCAGGTGAACCAAACCTGAGAAATTGCTACAATATTAGGAGTGGTAAAATCTACAGTTTGGTACATCCTGAGAAAGAAAGAAAGCACTGGTGAACTCAGCAACGCAAAAAGACCTGGACGCCCACAGAAGACAACAGTGGTGGATGATCGCAGAATCATTTCCATGGTGAAGAGAAACCCTTTCACAACAGCCAACCAAGTGAACAACACTCTCCAGGAGGTAGGCGTATCAATGTCCAAGTCGACCATAAAGGGAAGACTGCATGAAAGTAAATACAGGGGGTTCACTGCACGGTGCAAGCCACTCATAAGCCTCAAGAATAGAAAGGCTAGATTGGCCTTTGCTAGAAAAGCCAGCACAGTTCTGGAAAAACTTTCTTTGGACAGATGGAAACCAAGATCAACCGCTACCAGACTGATGGCAAGAAAAAAGTATGGAGAAAGCGTGGTACAGCTCATGATCCAAAGCATATCACATCATCCTCCACGGCGGCGGCAG
Organism: Spondyliosoma cantharus; assembly: GCA_900302685.1. NCBI lineage: Eukaryota > Metazoa > Chordata > Actinopteri > Spariformes > Sparidae > Spondyliosoma > Spondyliosoma cantharus. Next base: position 10,425 of record OMLP01002787.1, on the reverse strand, counting down.
TGTGAAGGGTTGGGCATGCATGGCTGTCAGTGGCACTGGGTCACTAGTGTTTATTGATAATGTGACACAGGACAGAAGCAGCTGGATGGATTCTGAGGTGTCCACATACTGTCTGCTCAAATGCAGCCAAATTGATTGGCCGGTGTTTCATAATATAGATGGACAATGACCTAAAACATGCAGCCAAAACAACCCAGGAGTTTATTAAAGCAAAGAAGTGGAATATTATTGAATGACCAAGTCAGTCACCTGATCTCAACCCAACTGAGCATGCATTTCACTTGTTAAACACAAAACTTCAGACAGAACGGCCCACAAACAAACAGCAACTGAAAACCGCTGCAGTAAAGGCCTGGTAGAGCATTAAAAAGGAGGAAACCCAGCGTCTGGTGATGTCCGTGAGTTCAAGACTTCAGGCATTCACTGCCAACAAAGGATTTTCAACCAAATATAAGAATAATTTTTTTGTTTTCAGTTAATTTGTCTAATTACTTTTTGAGGCCCTGAAATGAAGGGATTGTTTAAAAAATGCTTTAGTTCCTCACATTTTTATGCAATCTTTTGTTCAACCCACTGAATTAAAGCTGAAAGTCTGCACTTCAACTGCATCTGAATTGTTTCATTTAAATTTCACTGTGGTAATGTACAGAACCATAAAAATATCTAATCATGTTACTCGTGTAACAAACTACGTTTGGAGCAATCACACAAGTGCTGAATTCTGCCTGACAGATTTGTCGTTATTTACTCCTTGTTTTGCATTATCTCTAAATTCTTTGAATAAAGACTTAAATGTTAAATGCCTTTTCTTTACACTTCCAGCATAAACAACCATCCCATTACAGTTCTTTCATTTTACGTGATGCACCAATAACTACAGAACAAATGTAAGTAAATAACACCACAAAAATAGTATGCCTTTCATCGTTTAGACAATATAAAGTATGATTGGCACAAACTCTATACACAAAAGACATCCAGAGGTCTCTTGACTGATTATAAACACAGATCAGTGTTGGCCAACAGGTTAGGCTGTTGTCTCAATCCTCTGTTTTGGCAGTGATTGTCCTGTAGAAAGAACAGCACAATTACTTAACTGACAGTAAATGCAGCTTTTCAAGGACCTTGAAATTACTTTAAAAATATCCTGTTACATCAGAATTGTGCCATTTACAGTCATTTCATATTTACCAATTCTACTTTTTGGGGGTCATTTATATAGGTTCAGTCATTTTTCTCCCATGCATTTTGACAGTGTGTACAAGCTCTACTTGCTTGACTTTTTGTTGTACACCTTGGAGTACTTGGCCTTTTGAGAAAGGAGGTCCTCTGCAAAAAATGACAAAACTGGATAAGGATGAACTAAATGTGTTTACAGTGTTACGCTTAAGGGGGAAATTAGAGGGAGGACCCAAATGCAGACACAAGGGAGGCAGGAAACAGGGGGTATAAAAAGTGAGTTTTAATTTACAAAAGCTGAAATTTGCAAAAAACAGAAGTAGAAAAAACAAATTGGTTAAGGACCAAAAACAAAGTAGCAATAACACAGCTTAAACAAAGTGCAACAGAAAGCAAAGTTCAAATCAAAAGAGAAACAAGAAACCGAAACCAGAAACATACCAAAACAAGAGACACGAGGAGACACTGGAGCATAATGCTGGGTAGCAACATGGGAAAGGCAGACCAAGATGGAGTTTAGAGGGAAACATCATGGAGTGACAAACAGAGGCTGACAGATGACGGAACAAACTGACAAACACATGAAGGAGAACAAAGACTATATACACAGGGACACTGATCAGGCGATCAGGAACAGGTGAGGTGAGTGAGAAGGGAAAAGGACAGGTGAGGTAACGAAGGGAAACACACAGGAGAAACTGAAAGGCAGGAAGAGACACACAAGGGCATGGTTTCAAAATAAAACCCAGGATCATGATATACAGGACATAAAGTTACATCTAAATGTGTTTATGGGGCATAACATGATTATTGATTGACAACACAGGACTGTTGCTATTTGGAAAAAAAAAAAAAAAATGAAGTCTGGAGTTAGGTGGATGATGGGAAGCGTATGTGATGGTGGCAGGTGAATAATTGTAGGGATAGTTAGGTGCATTCTGTGTTTCCCACATTCTACTGTGGTCAGCTGACAGTCAGATCATGAATTGAAATGTAAAGTATTTTTAAAATCTTTTTTACCAATATGCAATAGTCTCAAGTATCCTACATCTAACATGTAACACATTTTCCTGGTGCAGCTAATGAAATGATGCCATTCCTTTTCGTATTGTATCCCTGTTAAGGAGAAAGTTCATGCACATAAAGCAAACCAACTTGATAAGAAAGAAGGACAAATGTGTGTGAATTTCATGAATAAAGTCAAAATGTCAACAATAAAGTCAACTCTTCTGGTCCCTCAAATTCAGTTAGGGGAGCGACTGACAGCTGTGCGAGCTGCCCAGCATCAGGCCATCTCTGCCGTCACTTCATCCTTTCAATTTCAGTTTTCACGAATGCAGCCACCTCTTCCATGCTTGTGTGGTTTTTCCTTCTGAACAGACAACGTTTTTGGCACAGTCTCTTCAAAGTCCTAATTCTGACAACTACACTGTGTTTACGAGCTAAAACAGAATTAACTTGTTACTAAAGCCGATTCTAAAGTACAGTTTCACAAGTTCATCTACATGAGGCATTTTGTTGAGGCAGTCATACGCGCTGTTTGTTGTAGTCTCAAAAGGTGTTTTTTATTCTCCACATTTCGACTTTATTCACAAAATTATATTTTAACATTATTCTCTACATTTCGACTTTTTTCTCCAAGTGCATAATGAAAATAAAAAACTTTTTTTTTCTCACCCCTGGCCCTAATACTCTTCTGTAAAGAGACTCTGCAGAAATAGTGGAAACATCACGGTATGGTTCTGTTGTGAACTGAGGCTCCGAGGGCTGGAAATTGATGCGTCCCCATCATAACTATAGGACGCAGAAATGGTATACATCAGCACATTTGTAAAACGTCTGGTTTAAAAGGCTATATGAATGAACATCACATCTAACAACATCAGCTCACAAATACAATACAAACTATATTCACAGATATATGCAATCTTCCCAAGACCTCCTTGGACTTGTCCTTTCACAGGTGTAGCACTCAAGATTTAGTCCACCCCTCACATACAGCTCGTCCAAACAGCCCAGGGTAGCAGTGCATGTGTGAACACTGCTACATGGATTAGATCCGCAGTACGTGTAAACGTTGGCCTGTGTGTAAACAGTAAATATGTCTCATATGGCAGAAGTCTGCTATTTTAGCTAGCTAACCTTAGCTACAATCTGCTAACGTTAGTTTTGGGTGAATAAATATGACAGCAACATAAGGAGCTAACATTAGCTACGTTGACTACATAATGCAGAGTAATAATACATTTCCGCAAAAAAAGCAATCCAGCTCATTACCTGTCCAACAGTAACACAGCTACCATGGAGTCCGTGTTCAGGTCTTCGACTCCATCAGTTGTCGCCATCACTGAAAAGCCACTCTGATGTTGACTTCTTTTTTTGGTAGCCTTTTAGAGTTCAGTCTTTCTTTTCTTTCTTTGTTCAGCAGTGTGACCATGGATTTCTTTCCTTTTTTTCAAATCATTTAATGTTTTGAATGCTGTCATGTTAACAAATGCTATACAAATATGATAGAAAATGCTTTTGAACAGAATTGCCTCCCCAACCTTTAATAGTTTCCATATTCCATATTCCACTGATAACAAGCAATGAAATGCATTATAAATACTGTGCAGTTCATTTATACATTATTTGGATGGCCATTAGAAAGTTGCAACTGACAATGGCAACAGCGCGGATGAAGCTGCAGTGGAAGGTAACTCCTCCCAATTTTGCAACATTTTTCTATTTTTAACCTTAATTGTTCAGGTTTATCGCTGAAACATGCACTGCCTATCTCAGATATACTGTCATCATCATTGAAGAAGAAGAAAACAGGTGTTTTGGATTAAGAACAACAGACTTTGAGAAAGAGGTGGGGCGTGTAATCGTTTTGGCACCGATAGGACCTTTTAGAAAGTTTTACAAACTATTGTTATGGGCTCAACTTGGCTCTTGGCTCTGATAGATGGAGGGTACGCTGAGTCCATCCTCATCATTTGAAGGCCACTTCTGCTGAAAATATCTAAATCCTCTAGTCCTCCCTCTTCATCTAACGTAAATAAATTGAAACAGACTTGACTGTACGCTAATGTTAGATATGCAGCAATCACACATGAGTGACAGACTTTAATATCACGTTTTTCAATGTAGACTAAGAAGATTAACGTTACATCAAAGATATATTTTTCATAAAGTAATTCGAACTCGGGTGGCTTATCGCCAGTGTAATGCGCATTACACTGGTGATATCAACCACCCGTCATTCAACCTTTGTGTGAAGCATGATGATTGGTTTATCCAACATCCTGCTGGATGTTGCAGAGTTTGGGCATAGATACATTTCTAAATGACACCTTCACAAACAATAGCAGATCAGATCAGAGGAAAAATGAATTCTTCATCAAAGCACTTCATATGGTCGACAATCTTTTTTTCGGTGTCTATTTGCGATAGTAAATCCAAATTCTTTCACCTTTGTTTCACAGTTGTGGTTGGTATTTTTCGCTGTCGAAACACTTGCACACAGTATGTTGGGTGGCTCTGTCTCTTCCATCAGTGGGTTGTTTCTCCTGATGAGCAGGTGGTGCCTTGCTTGGTAGCTTCTGTCACCAGTGTACAAATGTGTGTGAATGGGTGAATGCTGACTTGAGTTGTACAGGGCTTTGAGTGGGGTCTCAGACGAGGAAAGCACTATATAAGTAGCATATACGTTTCTGCAGATTTCACAGGAACTTTTACAGTATTATTAACATCTCCAGTCATACAGAACATGTACAAGGTATCTTAGAGATAACAATATGCAACATTTCCAGACCCAAAAAAATACTAGGCTTGTTATATATTTTGTTGAGTTGTGTACTTGCATTAACCCAAATGTTTCCAACATCGTCCGAAACAGAGAAGTCTATTATTCAAGGTAACAGTGTGTTTTACTTGTTCACTTTTCACTGATCTTCCAGGAGAGAGTCAAGAGAATGAGGAAGGAAGTCAGTATATGTGACTAAATAAAATGTGATTGTTACATCATCTGTGACCATACTGACCTGAGTCACGTGAGATAGATTTTCATCAGGCAATGGTGGTTGTTTAACAACGAAGACAACAAAATACCCCTGCATCTGTCTGTTTCCATATGTGGTTGATTAAATGCATGCAACATGAGAACACAGGTGACACATAGGTGAACCCCACAAGACCATACTATTACATACACAGGCCTAATCAACACACACACACACACACACACACAAACACACTTAACAGGCCACACTGAGAAGAGCCTGCTCAGCATGAGCACATCATCAACAAATAGTCAGCCGAGCTCGTTTTGCATCTCTGCGTTTAATGTACTTGACAAGAGGCTTAGCAGCTAGAGAGAGAGAGGAGCTGAGACCCCAGGTGGGGAATGGGGGGTGAGGGGAATCAGTCTCTCATTCTCTTTGTGGATAGCAATTAATCACCTGTTAAGTTAAATTAATACATATATCAATTTTGTCAGGTACACGCTTAGTTCAATAGCCCGTAAAATTGAAGTTTGAAGTGTTAAAGAGCTTTACAGTAACGTTATAACTAAATCTTTCAAATCCACCCTATTTAGTGATCAATCAAGCTGTGCCTTGCGGCAAAGGCAGCTCATTTCTGTAGTGCTGTCCCGACACACAGAAACACACAGGCCTGCTTTACACACACCACTCCTTAATCAGAGCTGCAGACTTACACATTCAGCAGTAATAGCGTAGTACAGTACAGTACAGTTTGTTCTAAATGAAGAAGGCAGATGATAAGGATGATGGTGAAGAGAAAAACTATGTTTTGACGGCCGGTGTTTATTGATTACAACTGCTAAAAGTGTGGTTCACTAAATCTACAATAACAATGACTGAATTTTAATGGTAAAACAGAAATAATCAACTATGTATCAATATTGTATTATTGTAAATAATAAGAAAAAGAAAAAAAAAGAAGAGAAGAGAAGGAGTTGAAGAAATACATTTGGTGAAGCTAAAATTTCACATTTCATGTTATTACATTACTTGAATTGAATGCTTTGTCATAATCCTACTGCCTCAACAACAACAACAATAATAACAACAACAACAATAAATAATAATATCAACACCAACAATAATAATAACAACAATAATACAATAACAACAACAACAATGATATTAATGGTCTGTATATAAATACATTTGTCAGTGTTTTGACAGGTCCCAGATGGCAACAACCATTTGTTTGGAGACTCAGCATTAAAAACGGGACTGTGTTGTGTCAAGTCCAGTTTTTTAAGCAGGGGGTCATGCATCAAACTTCAATTTTCCGGCTGATTGATTAAAAGATTCATCATTTTTATTTTCTTTATTTATGAACTTGAGTGATTTCCACAGTTTAGAATAAGATTTAAAAACACAACTTGAGCACTTAGATGAATGCATTGCAGGGTTTGGTAATGTTTAGTCCTTATAATTCACAGTATCACTTTAGATTAGATCGTGTAAATGTTAATTGGACATTGCACATTTCAAAGAGATATCTAATAGGAATTGGTTTGTTTCCACTGGAATCCTCCATCTGACTGAACAATGATAAAGACCTCGAAATGCAGTTAAAAGATTATAAAACGTGGAGATTGAAAAAGATTAGGAATATTTCTTAAAGTATATTTTTTAATGAGTAGCCATCAAAGGAAAATTATGGAAATTATTATGGAAACCTTAGAAAAGAACTTTGTGGATTTTGTAATACTAGCCAATTAATCGCATGTAGTTTGGTTAACACACTGACTGTTTGAAAATGTAGGCCTAGTTGTAGTTTTGTAGACTTTGTGCAGATGTTTAATTATTTTTTGGTGAACTACGGTCTAAGTAACTGCGGACCACACAAGCCAAACTATGGATAGCAGATGAATTGTGTGACTGACAGCTCTGCTATCTTCAAGTCAATAATTTCATGGCTCTGACCAGCCCACTCTATACACTTATATTCATGGTCGTGTTTTAAGGAAGTGGTCTGGGCGACCGGAGAGTATGCCCGCATTGTGCACGACAAAACGGGGCCTACACTGTTGAATAGACGGTTAATTTGATCCATCAAGTGTCTCTTAAATGAGGAGAACCCTATAACCATATGGCCTCTCCTCTGGCCGCCTTTGTGCTGACACCCGCCGGACCGTACCAGACATAATTGTCTCCGTATTGCGCGTTTCTGAAGAGCGGTCCCTGGGGAACACACACACACACACACACACACACACACACGAGGGCATGTTATTCGCTCCAGACTGTGTTCCCTTAAGGAAAAAATGAAACACAGGAAGCAGGATCTCAGAAGGCAAGTTGTTGTTGAAATAGATTTGGCAAACGACGCTGTTTCGGCCGTGAATTGAAATGTATAGTAATATGCAGAAAGCCTGCAGATGTCTTTTATTTGACACTTCCAGTATTACAATGTTAAATTACACTTTGTACAGTTTTTGCTCTATATATTCAAAGGCACTTAAAGGGTGCGGACCTACAATAATTACAAATATATTAAATCGTTATTCACAATTAGCTCACATCTGTGATTATCATTTCATAATATATCAAAAAGCTGAAAACAGTCTGCTCAAGATTACAAAATGATTTACTAAAGCCTTATCATCAATGTAAAAATAAAACAAATTCGATGAGATTCTGGTGATTGTTACCATATAAACCAACCGACTCGTGCGTGTTGGAGCGTGCGCCTGTTCCTCAGTGAGCCTACTGCAACTGTCTGATCTAATCTGTTGTTAGTTCTCTACTTTGTCCAGCTTTATGTCCGATGATGTCTTCATAAAAGCAGAGACTGTGCCTGCAAGCATCGCGTTAATTGGCACCTTACTCACAATTAACATACTTCAGTCATCCACGTCAATCTCTTCATCTTCGTCCTCCGAGTAGCTCTTAATGCTCAGCCGGTCTGTGCACCACGACGATTCGGGTGATGGAGGCGACATGTGCTTTCTGCTGGAGTCGAGGTTCTCGGTGGTGTTGGGATGGGACCTGGAGGCGACCGGTTCGGGATCGGTGTGGCCTGGCGCTGAAACTGTCCCCCCGCCCATACCTCCGGCCGCGCATTTCTCCAGCTCGGCCAGCTTGGAGAGCTTTTCGAGGGCCACAGAACCCGCGGCCTTGGCGGACTCCACGTCCGCCTTCATCTCTTCCAAATCCCGCTTGAGCTTGGCCCGCCGGTTCTGAAACCAAGTGATGACCTGTGCGTTGGTCAGGCCGAGCTGCTGGGCGATTTGGTCCCGGTCCGCTGGGCTCAGGTACTTCTGGTACAGGAAGCGCTTCTCCAGCTCGTAGATTTGTTGGTTGGTGAACGCCGTGCGGGATTTCCGTCGCTTCTTTGGAGTATTTCTTTGGCCGAAGAGCGTCAGACCGTCTCGGCCTAAGACAGATGGATAAAAAGGTTAGGCCTATATAAGGTGGAAAAAAAAAAGAAGAAGAAAAAGATTAAAACATGATCGATATCAATTCAAAACGTATTTAGCAATTCACCTGTGTCCAGAAACAATGATGAGCCACCAAGAACTAGAGAGCCATTCTAATAAATTCCACTTCAGTAGCCTTATAACTGATGTACTAATGCATGACTCGATATTCTTCAGCCCAGTCAGAGATCAATTATCTGATGAAGCTCCTAAATAACAGACTCCTCTTCAACAATCTTTACACTGCATGAACATATTAACGTCAATGTCAATGTCAACTATAGAAATCCCACCAATTATCCTTTGTGGTAATTGTGAAGGTGTTTCTGCAAAGAAAAATATGGGATCGCTTATCATATTGGATGCTGGTACACCCTAATGTTAATCACGAATAAAACCTCCAAAAATGCTGATGTTTATGTGAATTAAACAAGACTTTTAATTAGAAAATGGATTTGGATTACAGTTATTTTAATTTATATGAAAATACAGTTTATAAACGGTTTTACAGATCATTTTAATATCATGAAAATATCGAGTTTTTGGCCCAGAATTGAGTGAGCGCAGTTTTTAGTAACGAATAAGGTTACGCATGTCTTTTGTGATTCACTTAAATTATTAGATTTAATGTATATTGTAATCTGGCCCGCTGTTAGGCGTCATTCATTTTTATACAAAACAAATTTAAAAACCTATAAATACAATTTACGTGCGCGTTTCTCTCCCTAAAGCACAGGGCTCCAACTTCAGTTTCTCCTTTCAGAACACCGTGTTGAGGAAATAAAATAATTATATAGGCAACTGCAACGAAGAAGCCTACGGCGGTAAGAGTACTTAGAAATCCCATACAACAAGACAACGAAATGAAGAGAAGTCGTCCTTTACCCTCGGCAGCCTGCAGGACGCTGACCTCCAGGCCAATAAAGGTTTTGCTGGCCAGTTCCTCCAGCGCGCAGAGTGGAGACGACTGACGGAGCAGCGCCCGGCCAGTCAGGCTCGGACACCCCGAGGGAAACTTCTCTTCGGGGGAGATGTGGGCTAGCGCTTCGCTCAGGGAGTAACTCCTTCTCACAGAGGGCTTGTTGAGGATATCCTCGATGCTGAAAGGAGTCAGCGGCTTGTCGGAGTTGGCCGGCGGCGGGAGCTGATCCAGCGGGCTGCGCCTCCGCTCCTCCAGCAGCGCTAGACATTTCGAGTCCTGCGTAGAGGTCATGGCGGCGGAGCGGGTCACACTCGACTGTGGTAATTTAGGTGAGAGCGTTTAAAAGCGGGAACAGGCTGCCAGGCTGAGGTAAAGTTGTACAGAGGGGAAAAGGGCAATAAAGATAATCCGCAGCTCGGATCACAAGTGTCCACTGAGCTGCAGGCTGCAGGGACACTTCTGTCTTCCAGCCCGACCACGTCTCCCAGCCACTTTTCCAGGGTGACGCACAAGGAGGCACGAGAAAAACCCATCAGGATGATGCAACAAACCACCTCCAGTGATACGTTATTGCTGACTAGAACGCAATCAATTACCACCCCCCAACCCCCTTCTCTCTCTCTCTTTCCCTCAGAATGCGTGATGCGGTCGGATACCAGGGAGCGGTAATTCAAGGGCAGGCGGATAGGAGAAGAAATTAGAAAGAGCGGGGCCACTTAGCACTAAAGCAAGTAATTATGTTTTTCAGAATTATATGAAGCCATCCATTTTTGCACATAATTTGTCATTTGCACAGCGCGTTTGATCGCCGGGCGAGTTTGTCGACATTTGGCTAAACCCGCTCAGCGTCAATCTTCCGACCAATTGCATCCAAAAACACAAATGA
>OMLP01002785.1:1095-14099 GCA_900302685.1 Spondyliosoma cantharus | reverse complement strand
CACGCACACACACACACGCACGCACACACACTTTACACACATTAGATACTGCATTTTTTTTAGGCCTTGGAGATAGTGTAATCCCTTCTGGACATGTATTTTCCTCAGGGAAAGGCAGTATGTTGATAGGGTTGGAAGGTCATCGTACACACACATACACACAGATACACACAGACACACACACACTCACACATACACACATTCACTTGTTTGCTTGCACATATGAACCCACAATGTATAAATAAACCACACAGTGGTGGTGTCATTTGACAGTTTACATAATAAGGAGGCTGAACGCAGAGATACGAAGCTAACTGTCTAACTGAGGGGAGCTGAGGGGAACATTACTGGGATTCAATAAGATTGGACTAGACCCATCCTCAGATGCACTGGAGAGGAAACGTGCACACAGACACACACACACACACACACACACACACACACACATAAAACACACACGCACGCACAAACACACACACACACACACACACAAACACACCGTCTCCTTCCATCGCTCCTTCTGTCTCTGAGGAAGCTCTGTTTTGGGTCTCACAATGCAAACAGGATGTAACCTATTTTGATCACGGTGCCATATTGCATCATCAAATATTAACAGACTTGACTGCACTGCATTATGTCTGCTAAATAATGTTTGTTGAATAATCTGTGCTGCTTCATCATATCCGCACGTTCTTTTTTGTCTCAATTCAGCAACAAAAGACACTGACGGAGGGTTTACTTTGTGTCGTTCTCTGTTCAGTAACGGATGGCTTGTTGTCTTTTACTCGCGTGTGTTTGTGAGCACACGTGCATATGTGTGTGTGTGTGTGTGTGTGTGTGTGTCTGGGGGCATCTGTGCCATGGACACATAAATCTATTGATAGAGCATTAGCGCACTGGTCTGTCTGTCTCTCTGTCTGTCTGTCTGGTTTCGGACTAAACACTCATGCTAGTGATCTGAAATATTCCCCCTCATTTCTGCCTCTTTCTTTCCCATCTCTGTCCTCTCTCTGCTTTGCTCTCTCTGCCTCTTTCTCCCTCTATCTCTTGCCCCCCCCACTCGCTCTATGCTGATCCAGACTTTGGAATTCAATGTTGCTATGGTAACAATGTCGGGTTGGCCCTCCCTGCCTCCCCCTCTTGCTCCTCTTATTCAGGCTAGATGCAGTACAACCCGCTCTGGAATCATTCTGTCTTTAGCCTGTAATGCTGTCACTTCTATAATTACTCTGATCTGTTTTAACATCAGTGCACATCCGTAACATTTAAATATGGCATCCGTAGGAGGATTTAAATGTGACTTGTTTATTGCAAGTGACAGAAAATTAATCTGCAGGTACTTTCAGAATGAATCCGTAATTTAAAGTTGAAGTTCATCTAAAAATGGAAAGTCAGTCATCATCCAATCACCCTCGTGCCGATGGAAAGTCAGATGAAGTTTGGTAGTCGACAAAACATTTCTGCACAGCAAAACAAGGCTGCAGCCTTCTCCTTCTCAACTGAAGAAGATAGGGACTTGTTTTAAAATGTAAAAAAACAGGAAACTTGCTCCACAGCTCGCCTGATGTCATTTAAGTTTCCAAATGCCCCGATATCCCTTATTGATATGAAGAGACGAGATTTAGGCCTGTGCGGCTGCTTCAGACAGTGTGAGCTTTTAGCTTAGCAGCTACAGCAAAGAATACAGTCTGAAAAATGTGTGTACAGAACATCTTTTAAAATCAAAGTGGGGCTCAAAGGGACTTGGATGACTTGTATAGAGCAATTTTATGGTTTTTTTTTTTTTACATTTTAAACGTTACAATAGTCCCCGTCTCTTTCAGTTGTTTTGGGGAAGGCTGTAGCCTAGTTTTGCCCGGAAATGTTTTGTCAACTATGAAACTTCGCCTGACTTTCATCTGCATTGGGGAAAGAAGAAAACACTGAATTTTAATTTTCAGGTGAACTTGTCCTTTAAGTTGGTTTTCTGGCAACAAGACAGAGCTACAGTCATGTAAGCAGCTCTGTTATGCTGTAGGTAGCTACAGTTGCACTTTGCACTTTTAAACGCTAGCATCAGCATGCTAACGTGCTCGCAGTGACAATGCTAACAATTTCATTTTAAGCATGTGTAATGGTTACCACGTTTGCCATCTCAGCTTAAAGTGTCACCATGCTGGAATTATCACAATGTGCAGCTGAGGCTGGTGGGAACGCAATTAGTTCTGCAGCTTTTTGGTCAAAATGAAAGTATACAACATTTTATTATTTAAATTAGATTATGGAGCTAAACGAGAAGTCAGGGGATCACCACAGGAATCTTAGTGACAACATGGATTATGCCTGTAAACAACATAAATGTCCACACAGTGTTTTATGGCTATATTTCAGTTTGACATTCTGACATTGAGCCTGCTGCTAGCATGACTAAAAATTTAGACAAAATTAAGTTTTGATTCCCCAATTGCAGCAATTCACTGCTTTGTTTGGCCTCATGGGATATTGAATTGAACATCTTGACTGTAGTTTAGAAAACAAGAAATTGTAGTATATCATCATGGCCGTGAAGGCAGTGGAAGGTGGCAGTATTCACTATTTCCCACCCTTTTTGTCCCTAGTGGTCCAATGAAAACAGCTTTCTTTTTGTAGAGAAGAAAAGATAAGCACATCCAAAAACCCAGCATGCAAACAAACAAGACTTTCTGTGGCTGCAGCTGACAAATGCTTCAATCAGTTAATCATTTGGTTGATAAAATGCCACAGCATAGTGAAAAATGCCAGTTACAATTTCCTAAAGACAGAAGCAATGTCTTTAAATCGCCTGTTTTCCCGACTCATTAGCGGAAACACAATGATTTTCAATTTACCATCACATTACACAAGGAAACAAGATGATGGAAGAAGATCATGCCGGAAGTTCTGCTTGAAAAATGACTTGGACAGTTAATCACTTATCAAGTAGTTATCTTCTGTCAACAGCTAATTGAATGATTGATCGTTTCAGCTCTAAAATTAAAGAAAAAACAAAATAATCATCAAAATGAATCGATAATGAAACAATTGTTAGTGACAAATGATTCTACTTTAATTCATATACTGTTTAAACTCTTTTCTTTTATCCCATTTTGTTGTCATCTGTTAATTCATTGTCTAATAATAATTGATAAGGTAATTAAGTGTAAAACCTTTGTTTTTCTTTATTTCATGTGCAAACGCAGCAGCAGCAGCAGCAGCAGTGAGCACGATGCAAGTTTTCTGCTAACAGAGGACGGACAGAGAGCGGGACGAGCGTCCGAGCCACAAACCTCCACCAGCAGCAGCTGTCCACTGAGGAAGACAGAAAGAAAAGAGAGAGAGCGCAAGAGAAAGAGGCAAAAGAGAGAGAACGAGTGTAAGAAGGAGCGAGGGGAGCGGGTGAAAACAGTCGATGGATGCTGTCCGGATTGAGGGGACAGCACGTTTCTCACTGACGAGGAAAAGAAAGATTTCAAAATTGAGTCGAAGGATAGAAACTCGCCATCAGGTAAGAACTTTTTCAGAACTTTTTGACTTTTGTATACTTTGTCAGTGTCAGTGTTATCAGTGTGAAAGGGAAACTCATTATGGGCCACTGTTAGATGTGTGTGCCGTGTTTGTTCGTGTGTGTGTGTTTGTGTATTCATCTCCAGCCCTGCTGATTCCGAGGTGGAGAACAGTGTCAGGGTCATGAATATGGAGCGCAGAGAGGTTGGGGAGGGGGGTGTGATCTGTTGTGTTTCACATCAATTCCTTTCTTGTTAAGCAGAGTCAGCAGAGTCATCCAACTCTCCTCCAAGGACACATCACACAGCCACTTACGCACCTCCCACATCAGCCTCATCCTCGCTCTTGTCTTTTCTCATTGTCTCCCCCTCCGCTCCTCACCTCTTCTCGCCCCTCATCATCTCACCTGAATGTTCGCTGTCTTCTTCAATAAACTGTGATTGTAAACACATCATTTCTTTCTTGTTCTTGAACTCCGCAATAATTTGTTTGCTCGCCCTCCCGTTTGTACTCCTGATGTCTGTCCTGTTCCCCTTCTCCCTCCTTCCCTCCGTCCTCCTCCCATCTTTTTTCTCTGAAGGCATGGTGTGTGAGAAGGGGATCCAGATCCTCCTCACCACCGTGGGGGCATTCGCTGCCTTCGGCCTGATGACGGTGGCAATAGGGACGGACTACTGGCTGTACTCCCGTGCCCTCATCTGCAACAGCACAGCCAACGTCACCCAGGATGATCCCCATAACAAGGACAAGAAGGATCCTGGGGCGCTCACCCACTCTGGACTGTGGAGGATATGCTGCCTGGAAGGTAAAGAAGAAGTTTTTGAGGAGTGATTTGGATCGCTGTGAAAAGTTTGCTTTGGTCGAGGCTTATAATTTTAGTGAAGAGGACTCAGGGAAAGCTGATATGTGGCCACACAGCTCAGGTTACTTTCTAGCCCTCTAGCGTTTAATGTGGATCCAAATCTAATCAGATGAGATCTTCTCGCCTTTAGGACTTGTAGTGAGCAGGAAAAATAGAGCAGACATGACTGAAGATTGGAGGAATACTTCAACAATTTGGGAAATGTACTTATTTTCTCTAGATGAGGGTGAGAGAAGAATAATGTTACCATGAATATGAACATATATCCAACAACCGGTTAGCTTAGCTTAGCATAAAGATTCAGAACAGGAGGAAACAGCTAGCCCGGCTCTGTCCTGCTAGCACCTCTAAAGCACCTCTCCGTTTTTTGTGTCAAGGCTTTAAAGCTTATAATCGATACAAAAAACTGAAACTTAAAAATGAAAATGTGTGAACTCAAAGAGGTAAAATCTCAGATTAGAGAAACCCTCGCGACGTCACCTCCTAGCCTGTGTGCTAAGCTACGCTAGAAAGAGGTACCATAGCATACGGTCTGTCACTACCAGACTACAAAACAGCTTCTTCCTCCAGGCCATACGACTCCTCAACGCTCAGGGACTGATCTGATCACCTCTGCTGCCCTGTTGTATGTTGTCCTGCATCGCTGTTTTGTATTTGTCTGATGCACTATTGCACCTCATGTAAATAATAATAATAATCATACACAGTCACTTTACAAAGTTTTTTTTTTTTATAACACAGTCACTTTATAAAGTATTTATGCACTATACTTAGCAGTTACATGTAGCATTTGGTGTTGTTCTTCTATGTTGCTGTTGTTGTTTGTTTGCACTGAAGCTTCTTGGGAAGCGTGGTTTCATTGCACTGTGTACTGTGTATATGGCTGGAATGACAATAAACCCTCTTGAATTGAATCTTGAAGAAGCAGAGTAAGGAATTCTGGAACAATTTCACCTATTCCCAAGTAGTATTCTCCCTATGCTAGAATTTCTAACTTCGACACAATACCTTGTATTGAAATGTGATACAATTTTCAATACCACAGGGATAAACTGACATGACATATATATCATTTTAGATTTGTGTTAAAATATAGATACGAGGCTATAACATGATAAAAGGTACGACTTTTCTTGGCTAACAGCAGAAAACAGCTAAATGACTGTAGTTACTATCAAATATCACACTCTTCACATCAGGCCTTTAAAAATAATGCCAACAAGCACAGCTGGTCTTCAGATGAGAATGAGAGTATTAGAAATTATATGTTTCAATTTTCGACAACACTACTCCCAAGCTGCATGGACACAGAATGAAAAGGTCAAAAACTGGTGCAGGATTTTTTGAGCTGCTATAATAAGCCAAGCTAAGCCAACTGGCTGCTAGTTGTAGCTTGATATTTACAGTATGAGACTAAAAGTGCTATCAAAATTCTTTTCTAACTGTCGAGAAAGTGAGTTAGCATGTTTCTCAAAATGTCAAAATATTTCTGCAAGTGTTCTTTCGAGTCTTAATTTTCCTGTCATGTCACAGGGAATGGATAATATTGTTCCTTTTTCTCCCTGCAGAATAATTCAGACTGAGCACACATTAATGTCTTGACTGTCGCAATCGCAAATTCTTTTTGCCTCCGCTGCTATTTGACTATTTAATACACACCAAAGGCTCTGAACACTGGAGGTAGTGACGAATCCAATTTAACTTATCAGCTGCAACTCAACTGAGCTCATTAACATGGGATGAAAACCTCATCGCTCTCTTGGCGACGTGAAAGCTTTTATTTTCTGTCAGTCACCATATGTGTGTTTTTTTTTTTTTTTTATCATTATTGTTATTTTAGGACTCTTTGGCATCGCCGTGATCTCAGTGATCATTATTAGCATCAGCATACACACATTCCATTTGTATTTGTTAGACCGCACTGTAGTGACAAAAAACAATTTTGCAAATAATTACATGACACTGAAGCGTAGCCCTCGCTCAAAATAATCCATTAATCATTGTGTTTGACTCAGTAATTTAATTCGAGGGACGAAACAAAAGGCCCTCGGTCACCCTGACGCACAACGACTTCTCACTCCAAGTCGTTGAAGCTACAGGATCTGGCATTGGCCATCTCTCGATCTTCGGTTCGTCGCTGCAACACAAGCTGCTAATCCATTATACATTACACTGCGTGGCTGACACTCAACAGTAAAAGGCTGCGATGGAGTTAACAGCGAAGCAGCTACGGCCAAAGGGGTGGTGTGAGTTAGCGATCTGTGCCTTTTGCTCACATACAGACTTCTGTCTCCAGGAAAACCTCTTGGCTCTCCTTATAAAGCATCCCCGGCCCATCCTGGGCTTGGTCATTGTACAAAGCTAATTTGTCCTCATCTCTAAGCTTCCTGATAGCAAAGCAGCCAATTAGAGATAAGCTCCAGCCCTTGCAGCACTGCTGCAGTGCACCCCCACCCACTCCCTCCATTGCCTCACTCTTTCAGTTCCTCCACTTGCTATCCCTCTGTCTCACTCCCCCAAACACTACATTGAATCTTCCGCTGGTTTTTCCTCTTCTTCACATCCTTGTAGCTTCCTCTCCTTCGGTCCCCTCTCTCACATTGTGGTGCAGTAAAGCTGACAGAGTCTTGGCATGGCTTAGAGGTCAAGTATCCTTGATGTCTGTGGAGTATTCGGCCAAGATAGATGCTCTGTAGCCGTGCAGTGATGCAGTGAGGTGTAGCTGGAGCCGAAATGCAGGACATGCTAGCTCTAAAAGATTTATGCCCGTGGGTGGGTGGCACATTATGCTGTGGACAGGGATGTGCCCTGTCCTCCTCTCAAGCTCGTCTGCAGGTCTACTGAAGGTGGGGTTGTACTGGATTACCTGTCCAAGATGACTTACTTTTGTTTGTCGAATTTCTGTTCATATAGCACAGAAGTTACCAACCTTTTACCTGTCCCTTCATCGACACCAGGTAGCATGTTATCAATATGTCCGCTGAACTGATATATAACAGTGGATATTGCTTTGACACATTTTCATGCAGCTGATCTCTTAATGTTGATGTTGTAGCATGACTCAGATTGGCAGAATTGATATAATGTAATTTTTACTTCCACCATAAGCTGTGGTGTTCATGATTTTTAGCAGGCGTATTCAGATACTTTGTAAGAAGGGCCAGATTTGAAAAAAGTAAAGTCCTTGAGGGCCAGACTTTAACCTTGTCTGAGCTGTAAATCTGGGAAAAAACAATGTTTAAAACAATGCGTGTTTAATTTTTTCTGAGCTTTATAACTTTTCACAATTGAAATAGGATTGTTATACAAAAGAGCAGGACAAAAATTACCTCTGCTGAGGAACCCTGGCTAAAACCTTTTGCTAAAATAAGAGCATTTTTGTGCTTAGAAGCAGACAAACGGCCAGAATGAGGTTGATAAAGGGCCACATTTGGCCCGCGGATTGTGTGTTGAATAGGTCTGATTTAAAGCTTACTGTGGACTATTTGTTTACTTATTTATTTGCTAATTTATTTATTAGTTGAGCCTCTCAAAACCATTCACACACCCCCTGGCAACTGCAGAAGTACCCTCTCAAGCAAAGCAAAAGCAAACAAAGCTGCTGATGCTCTAGATGCAGTAAGTCATTCAACGATCAGTCCTCCAATACTTATACTAATGTCTAAAAGCTTTGATAGTGTGAACACCACCTGAAACGGTTTGCTGGGTCTGTGTCTGAGGATGATAACAGCGCCGATCCGTGCGGCTCAACTGACGTCCCGTCCCTTTGTACCTCCATCTGTTTCTTTTCAGACCAACCTGTGGAAATAAAAGAGCTGTGAGAACGAGACCAGCTCGCCCCACATCTGTCCGTGTCTCCCTCCGTCTGTGTCTCTTCATTCCATCACCTCCATCCATCTCTCTCACAATCCACCCATCAGCAACAGTGGTGTGCTGTCATCATCGTGCGTGCATCCCTCCGTTCGTCTGTCTGTCTACATGCAGGACCCCGGCGGGTAGTTATCTGTCTACCCGTGTGTCTGCACACTTGTATGTACTCACACGTGTGTGTGTGTGTGTGTGTGTGTGTGTGTGTGTGTGTGTGTGTGTGCGTGTGTGTGCGTGTGTGTGTGTGTGTGCTTGCGCGTGTGTGTGTGTGTGTGTGTGTGTGTGTGTGTGTACTAGTGTTAATTTTGTTAATGGAAATTATGACTAAATACAACTAAATAACTAAACTATGACTCATTTTCTGTGACTAAGTCGAGCCGATGCCGACAAGGAACAGACATCTTCAAACATTAACTGTGACTATATCAACATGCAGTTTTGTTGACGAAGAAAGACGAGGCTGCTGAGCTCAAAAGATAAAAACTCTGCCAAAATATCAAACCAAAAAAAAAATAGAGAAGATGAAACGTTAGAGAGGCTTTTTTCTTTCAGCGCAACGGTTCTGTTTCCTGTGCCGCGTGCATCCTATCAGGACAATACCATCAGCACAATATGAGCAGAATCGGGACTCGGAGTCTTATTTCCATTGTTCAGAATGCAAGTTTGTCGTGTTCTTTGGTCAAATTGTTTTATTGTCTGTACCGCTCATATTGTTTTATAATAGAGTTAGAGAGAGTGCTGGGCCCCAGTCCTGGTTTAACAATGAATATGCAAATCAGAACATGGTCTATATCTTACATTGTTACCATCAGACCACAAAATGAGGCACTTTCAGCGAAGCTGCATTCTTGAAGGGGCTGTATTTAAAAATATGTATTCATTTACATGTATTAATCCCCTTTTTTATTGGGCGAGCGGATCGTAACATGACGTGAAAAAATGAGGCCTTCTCGGTTGCGTATACGAGCCTGTGAACGATTCGTTTAAGACGTTTAAAGCTGCTGCTGGGTCGGACTTCCCGATGTGACTTTATACACGTTCTCAAGCGCCTCGTCGCAGTGCAAGTTATTGGACGAGGCCAGATGACCAGATTGACTAAAATGTAACTGAAAAAAGACAACCTTTTGAAAATGTCATGTTTAGTTAAATTGAACATTAACTCTACTGAAAAGGATATGGTAATCTTTTGCTATGGTAAAACTCAAATGGCCACAGTTAGTCAGGTGAAACCAGGATGAGGTTGACTTTGGGCTGAGTGATATCAGCCTTAAAATAATATTGCAATATTTTTAGCTCATACTTCCACACACAATATATATATATATATATATATATATATATTGATATTTCAAAATCTCAAAACCATCAAAAGATGGGGCAACAGAATGAAATATCACCATGTTTTCTATATCAAAGACTTTTATATTGCGACAGTGTTTAGGGCTGCACAATATTGGAAAAAACTGGCATTGTGATATTTAAGTTTTAGTCTTAGTTTAGTTCTATATTGCCATTTACACTATTGGGTGAGTGTATTTTATCAAACAATCCAAGCAGGCCCCACTTTGTTAGATCAATTGATCAAGAATGTTTGCTGTGCATGAACAAAAAACTTGTATGCCCATGGATCCAAAACCCGGTCCGACTAAATGATCTGATACCAGACAAACTTCTCGGGGTGAGTGTGAGTTTCCCTTTTGTATCAAGCAGCAAAAAAGTTGGTGCAGGAGTTAATTTTCCCAATGTTGGAATTGCACGTAATGCGATGTGACTACTGCACTCGCGCACATTGCGATGTTGATACTGGAACAATATATTTTGCAGCCCCAGCAGGGATGTCTATTGGTGCTGACATTTTTAAAGAATAAGCATCAGTAATGTGAATATAATGACCAAGTCCAAGACCGAAATTCTGGTTGACTCAACATGATAAAAACTAACAAGGACTTTTAACAGTTAGGCAACAAAATTAACACTGGTGTGTACTGTATGTATGTGATGTTCCTAACTTGCATTTAACCTCTGTGGTGTTGTTATCAGTATGTTGAGGTCTGACATCCGGCACAAACGCCTGAATATAAAAGAGAGATTTTCTTACAAATATATGACTGTGCTCAAGTGTCAGTCAGATTGTCTCTCAGGAGGATATTTGCTGCGCTCTTTTTTCTCACAGCGTCAGTTAGGAGCGGCTGTCTTTTGTTGTGTCTGGTCACCCCCCCTGTTTTTCTTCTCTCATCTCCCAGGAGTGAAGAGAGGAGTGTGTTCTCAGATCAACCACTTCCCAGAGGACGCAGACTTTGACCATGACGGGGCAGAGTACGTCCTACGTAAGTCGACAACAACGTTACTAGGCATGGGCGATGAATGGCAGAGGAGCCTGGTTGTGAATAAGAGAGATGGAGAGAGAGCCTGATGCTAATAGAAAGAAAGTGTAAAATTTCATCCTCAGAAGATTTTCTCTGCGAGAAATGAACATGTGACAATGTATGCAGAAAAATCAGGGAAGATGGGGCGCCCTAGTTCATACCCAGTGCCCTGCAGTGATATCTCTCTGCTCTGTGATATGCTACATGTGTGCCTGTGCATACATAAAGAAAAGGCTTGTGTTCTGTTTACAATGTTGCAGAGGCATTTTGCTGGCATTTAGGTGGCATTTTCTCTCCCGTGGCCTAGTTGTCCTAGATGAGAGAGGAGTGCTAATGTGTGTGTGTGTGTGTGTGTGTGTGTGTGTGTGTGTGTGTGTGTGTGTGGTTGGCAGACCTGCTGAAAGCACTGAAGGCCACATGGGAAGTTTGATTCAATTGTGTGTCTAGAACTGAGTAATTAATTATCTCACTCTCAAGTATTATGTTCATATTTATAACAGAGCAGCTTTCACATTTTTATTTCCTTTGTCAACATTATTATATATCCAAACCAAACCTGGGTTTAGTGATAAAGCAGCTGTCTAAGCTGACTTGGAGTAAACCACCAGTTTTTCTTGAAGTTGTAACCCTCGAGATTTCATTCTCGGTTGATTTGGTGACGCCTGTGGTGAACGAGCACATTTTAACGCTCTAGTTGACAGTCATTGAGCCACACAATGAAAACTCGTTCTGGGTTCACGCTGTGCACGGCAGCAGCACTTTTCACACAACAGCAGAGCGCAGCCAAAAAAAAAAGACGGTATATTGTAGATAGAGCATGGAGACCTGACCCAAACCTAACAACAATTAAGAATTCACATCCGGGTCTGGGTCGGGTTCAGTGACGTCAGTTGACATGGTGTTTTCAGGTTCTCTGCCTTTTCTGTATGAGTTTGTGCATATAGATGGATTGTCAAATATATTGAAATATGGATACCAATATTGAATATTTGAAACATTTTCAACACTCATTTTCCACAATATCGATGCTGATACCAGCTGTACTGTCTCGCTCTCTTCTCTCTGACAGCAAGTTGTGTAACACACTGTTGCAGTACCTGTTTACTGTCAGCTCGCCTCCTCACACACAATTATCTTAAATGCCATTGTGCTGATCACACAGTACACAAACCTTATTATATTTATCTTTCACTAAAAATTAAAAAAATGTTATCCCCTCAGAGTTGTGTCTGATAGTATAGATTATCCATATTTTTCAAGGTATTACATTTTTTTTTTTACAATTTTTTGTACCGTGACAGCACTAACAGATTTATTATATATGTAGGCCCATGTGCGTAGAACAATGCCTTTTCATGGTCATATGCACTGAACATGTCTGTAATCTGGGTAAAGCTGTAACCATAGTAACAACTGTGTGACAGGGTAACATAAACTCAGTTCTTCAGTTTACATTAACGGCTGCCCAGAATAAACCTCATTAACTTTTGGAGGGGATCTGGATAAAGGGATGGATGCACAAGGCAGAACATCACAAGGCATTTTTCAGATGACTGGTATCTATGAGTGAGTGCAATTTGATGCAGATCCTGGTTTAAAGTTTAGAGTGACACAGGACTATCCAGTTTGATACTGGATTAGGGTTGATTGAATTAAAGGCAACTGATAGACCTTTGTATGTTGTGACACATCTTACCATGATCCAAAAATTGCAGTTCCTTGGCCATATTGCAATTTCAATAACATTTCGATTAATTGCGCAGCCAGTTGAATCCTTCAGTGGGAAAACTTCTGCTTGTTCTGACTGCAGGACAGTCAACAGTAAACAGCGAGGCTGATAACAATGAGAACATTTGAAACAGGAACACTAGATTACATCACGTCCTGTGATTCCCTCATGTTTAAGTAGTTTATTAGAGTTAGAGAAGTAATTACAGAATGTAAATACATTGAAAAGGCTGTTGCTAAGAAGACAAAATCCATGAATAGTATCAAACACTGGGCTTGATTTTAACTTTAAGACAATTTAAATTCAAATTCTTTATTGCCAAGTTGACACAGCTAATGGGAACATTCCCCAGTGCGGCTCTTAAAACAGACAAGGGATCATAAACATAAGAAGATAAAATATATGACCTAAAAGCAACCATGCAGTTATTCATTCAATGGAGTTATTATAACTGAGGTTCAGGAATTGGACCACGCCAATCATCTCACCGGCTTGCCACCCAGGTCCAGCCAATCAAACCACCTGCATCTCCTAAACCTAACCACCTGCGCCTAATCAACTCAACTACCTCCATTGCCCTGATCCCATCACCCATGAAGCATAAATAGGTAAGTCAACCATCTCTCTCCCGTTCGTCTCAAGTTCTGACTCGTCAAACTAGACAAGCAACCAATAGAGA
>OMLP01002774.1:7577-31913 GCA_900302685.1 Spondyliosoma cantharus | reverse complement strand
TTTGCATTTTTTTTTTTTTTTTTTTTTTTTTTTTTTTGGTAGACTGAAAACTGCCTGAGGGGTGGTGGAAATCAGTTCCGATCTGTATAGTTCAAAGTATCAGTATCAGTAAGCGATTACATTTCATAACGCTATATGACTTTAAAGAGCTGTTTTAAGTCTTTGATTTGAATTAAACCTGCAGTGGGGAACCTTTGTCTGCCCCGTCTGGCAGTGAGAGTAATCACACCAACAGTATGACACCATTAGGCTCCGCTGTACTATCCTATAATTTGCTCTGTCGCTACAGTTGCTCCCGTAAAACAATCTTTGCTTGTTGCCGTAAAAGCATCGCTACTTGAGACATAGGCAGATGTAAAAACTCTGGTATACAGCGAAGTACAGAGCAATTGATCTAATAGTCCCGCTCTAGAGAGGTTTGATTTCTGCTGAGAAGATCAATACAGGTGTCAGATATATATTCAGTAAATATTAAATTGCTTCCAGTGTTGGAGGCAAAGGGGAGCTAGCCTGCTGTTTCCAGTGGTTAGCTTTAATCTAGCGTAACCACAGCTTGTTTGTAGGCTACGCTTTGTTTTTTGTATGGGTTAAACAAACAAGACATAATATTTGGCATATTTGTGACCTCTAGCTAACTAGCTGCCGGATGTAACTTTGTGTTTTTATATATGTATAGACCTAAAAGTGGCGTCAGTCTTCTCATCTAAGTCTAGACAAGAAAGCAATTAAGCCTTTTTTCCCACAAAGTTGAAAGCTAAGCTGAGAATGATACCTTAAATTGAATGTTAATGATAGCAACAAAAGGATATATAATACATATTTCTTGTATTCATAGCTGTTTTAATGTAAGAATTGGTATAGTATATATAGTATATTTTCTCTTTTTTTTTGGTTTGATTTTCATACAGCATAATCAGCACATGGATCTTCTGAGAGGTGATCTATGTAACACTGCCATACATCAGACTGATGTAGATTTATCTGCTTACAGTAGGAACGTAGCTGTTATTGTTGGCAAGTCGCTGACGGGTCCTACATGGAAATGTTGACTCTCGCTCCTGTTCTGACTCGATGCCGAGATGTAAATTTGCCAGAACATTTACAGGTTACGGTGCAATTGGGAATACAGCTCAAGTATTTCTTTTTGAAGGCATCCTCTCTGCACCCTCTCATTCTTCCCTCTGCTCCGTCTCAGCCCATATATCTGTCTCTCTCATCACTGTGTAGCCTAAAAGAAGGAGTGGAAGTCCAAACTCAGACTCACAGAATGCGAGTCATGCTTTCAGTGGGAGACGTGATGACATTGTTGTTGTTGTTGTTGTTGACATCGCTTATTGACGCAATCAGTCATTGGAGGACTTGTCCTTGCACTTTATTAATATTCACATAAGTTGAATGGCTGTTGGTTAATCAATTAGTAAAATCTATAACTATTTCTGTTATCTGTGATTTGTTTTAGTCATTGATTTTAAGAAAAAGGCCATAAATGTTTTGCTCAGATTTTCTTTGTCATACGTGATAGGAAACTGATTTTTTTGGCTTTTGTGCTGTTGGCCTGACATCTCAAGCCCTTTTTCAGGGCTGTGGTATTCCACGATGGACAATTTTAATGCTTTTTTAACATTACAATTTGTTACTGTCCAACTCACCAACACAGCACATCTCTATTTGCAGTGCGTGATCTGTTTTGGAAAGAGGAGATATGTTGCTTCAAAGCTGCTCGCACACAGGTTTCAGCTGGATTTAGTGAGAAGCCGGAGGAGCAGAGAAAGGAGCGTCTATCTCAGCTTTATGGACATCATGTGCAGCTGATTGGGGGAAGAATTTGTTTGAAAAAAAGGGAGAAAGCTCACTTCTGTTTTTATTGCTGCTGTGCACGCAAGCAGAAAATTACACGAGTAGACATCCATGATTTTTTTTTTTTTTAAATATGGCATCTATTTAAAGCGAAAAATGCACAAAAATAAGAAAAAGATGTTTATGTGCACTCACACTATCTCGATGCATGCAACCAATGTGCTACTTCAACAACAGAGCACTGTCCGGCAGTTTATTCTTCATCTGCTCACACCACAGCTCGTTAACAATAAATGTTTCTCAGAACAGCCAGTTCACTGCAGATCATAACAAGAAATCTTGCAGCAGATATTCACTGATGAAACACTGTGTCCCTGAATCTATGCGAGTGCAGGCGCATGGTAGGTAAACTGTAAACACTGGAGGAGCGGTATGCCTTACAAGGCCAGAGGGATCTCCCCATGAACTGAGGAATGCTTGTAGGAATGGAGTGATGGGGAGGGGAGCTGAGAAAACTGAGAGCTGGGAGACGAGCTATACTGTCGCTGAGATCTGGATGTTCTGATGGAAAAAGGCCCTGGCTAATAGAGTTGGTTAGGTGGGCAGGCTGAGGGAACTGGGGTTGTAAAAGTATCTGGAACATGTTTTGTTAAATTCTGCATGTTGAGGAAGTTATCCACTCTGGTTGTATGGCTTCAACCCTCCCTATAGCTCTTTAATCTTCATGCATTCTCCTCTACATCTAACTCCTTTTCTCCTGCACCCCTTCTTCTTCTTCTGCAGACGGAGCTCCAGGACCTGCTGAAGCCCATTTCTGATCACATTCATGAGATCCAGAGCTTCCGAGAACGAAACCGCGGCAGCAGCCTCTTCAATCACCTGTCGGCTGTCAGCGAGAGCATCCCCGCTCTAGGCTGGGTGGCCGTGGTGAGGAAGAGCACAAATATGCACACAAAAACACAAATGTATCAGGGGAAACACTCACAAGATGATGTGTGTCGGCCTTTAGAAACAAAAAAAAGCACACAGTCACATGTATAGAGAGAGATAATACAATGTCGCTCAAGGATAATAGAAATCCAACGTGGTTCCTGTATGGGTCGAATAGAATCTCAAGTAATGAACATGATTTTTTTGGCAGTTTCATCCTTTAAATGAATCCACATTGGAAGCAAAGGGTCTTCAAATGAAATACATAGAAACTATTCTAATGGTGGTTACAGCACGGAATCATAAGCACAGCTGACTATTTTTACCACTTTTCTGCCTTCAACAACATACAGTATTTGTCCCGCTATCTGTCTTTTTCCTGATCTGTTTCCCGTCAGAACTAAATCTCTTCTTCTAAGTTTGGGGATGAATATCATTTAGATTAAGATCAAAGCCTTTCCACTTGTGTTGAAAAAACCCTCTGGAGCTCTGGTCAGTGTTCGCTCCTGTCACAAGGGCACTTTTCCTCCGCAGGTCTTCACTCTGTCACTGTGAGCTTTCCTGCTTTTTACCCTCAAATGAAGACAAATGTGCTGATAGTCGTATGCTGTCTCAGAGGTCTGTATAAGACCGTTTGGACCTCACGGTGACAATGAGATAAGTGATTTCTAATGAACCTTTTTTATCTCCCTTAGAGTCAGAAGCCGGGTCCGTATGTGAAGGAGATGAACGATGCCGCCACCTTCTACACCAACAGAGTGCTGAAGGACTACAAGGAAACGTAAGTACTGTATATCTGTGAAGTTGTTCACAGTAAGTGCACCTGTCACTGAAGGATAAACCGAAGATTGTGAATAAAGGATGATCCTGTTTTTGTGGAAATGTATGAATGTATATATGTTTCATTAACATTCCGGACAGCCATTACTGTTCAGTATGAAAGTGAATAAGCAAACTATTCAAACTTACTTGAGGTGTGTATATATAAGTATCTCTTAGTTGTAATGCGGTTGAATTAGAGTGATTTTAGCGGTTATATTTAATGGGTAACTTTGTCGGAACCCGACTCGGGTCTGACGCAGTTGACGTAAGCTGAAACTCTGAGTTTGTGCTACCATGTCACACAGTTGTTACCATGGTTACAGCTTGCCTGTTTATCCTAATTATAAACATTTACAGTGTAGATGACTGTTGAGCGTCATTGTTCTACGCACATAGATATGAAATATGACGTGATCGAACTTGACCTGTATGAGGGCCAGAGCCCAACCGATACTGGATTATTTTTTTTTGCCAGTATTAGGGATTTTAAAAAATCCAATATTGATATATTGGCTGGTATGCCTGTAGAAATGAAATATAAACATAAGCACACATTTTTGCAATGAGCGCAGCTAAGGTGATTATCAAATACTTGTGGCTAAGATATGTACGTAACAGAAGCAGTAGTAGACAGTTTACAGTTTGACAATAAACAAAGTGACATCAGTACACTGAAATAATAAACTTCACTCGGAATTTAATAATTGTAAATTACCCCAAGCATTTTTCTGCCTTTTGACCTGTAAGAAAAGGTTTTCATATCGCCACATATCAGACAACATGGCCGCCGATACGATATATCTGTTGTAAGCCAAAGTCATCAGATAGAATTGGCTCTAAAGAGGACATTATTTCATTAACTTTTCTTTTTTTATGAATGTTTTGTCAATTTCTGCAATTTAATCACTGCCTGCAATTGCATACAATCAAAGTATGTCCATTCAAGTGCTTTTTTTTGCTACTGACAGGCTCAGATTATTCATTTAAGTGTCTGACAGCATCATGCAAAGGATCCCAACAGACATTTGGCCTTTTTGTTAAAGAATAATGTACTTTAGTTCAACCAGAGGCCACCAACCAAAGACACCCCACTCCATTTGCAGAAACAGTAATTTTATCGTCGTAAGACACACTTCACTCAAACTCAGAAACTCGAAAGACTTCTTACCACTTTTCCAGCGATCACTAACTCAGGTTTAGTTGAAATAAACCCTTAGTTCACTGAATTAGATGTGAAGATATTCTGGCTGTTATCCCCCTGCTGCTTCTCTGTTGTCCCAACCCTCACTCCTCTCTGGATGCTTTCTGCCTGTAACAGATGAAATAATACATTACATTTTATAAATCACTGCAGCATGGTTTGCCAAAAGGTTAGTTGTGAAACTGTCATGAGTTGAGATAAGATGGGTTGCCTTGCAAAACACTGCTATGAGTCCTTTAAACATTGTAAGAACTTGGCTTCAAATGTGTCTTTTGTTACATTTCATATCTTCATTGTGCAATGTTTTGCTTACTAAATAGCACATATGATAGTCTAGAAAGATGTACTTAATGTATGTATGTAATTAATCAGATAAGTGAAGTTCAGAAAATGCTTCATCTTCTTTCTTCACAGTCTTCATGATCTTTTGCCACTTCCTACCTTACCGAAAACCTCATCCTCCTTTGTTATCATCTCATATCTTTGCCTCTCCGTCTCACCGACCTCCCCTTTTCCTCCAGCGACAGACGTCATGTAGACTGGGTGCGTTCCTACCTGTCAATCTGGACCGAGATGCAGGCCTTCATCAAACAGCACCACACTGTAGGACTGGTATGGAGTAAGAGTGTGAGTAAAACGTGCATCTGTTCATTTGTTAAACATTTTATTATTAACACAGTTACACCATCCTTCGATAAGAATAAGAAGTGCGTTTGAACTTTTAGCCATCGTCTTGCCTGAGAACAATAAATTACTCTCATAACAACTTGTTTATTATCTTAGCTGTGTTTTCATCCAGTTTCCATTCACAGACCTCGATATTTTTACATCAGAGCTCAAATTAACTCCAACTTTTTGCATCCACTACCATTTTTAGTTATGGAGCAGGCGGTTACATAAACCGCTGCAGAGAACATGAATGAATGAATGAGCTTCTCTCCGGTGGCTGCACTCCACAGAACTCACAGAACCCCCGTCACTCCCACACACACTTCTGTCTATGGACGTCTGCTCCGGGACTCCTCGGCACTCACACTCACTAGATCCCACAGATTATGATGGCTCGAAACCAAATCCTTCAACATACACTTGACCCCTTTTTCTTGTTAGCTCGAAGGGTTTCTCATCCTTATTCCCTGAACGAAATCTGACTGAAGTTTCGCTGCGATTCAGCATCTAAAGCCTTGTTTCCACCAAAGTACTCTCGGAATAGTACTGTTTGAACCCATACATGGTAACTGCCGGAAAAACCTATGGACCTATCAGGACTATTCCCATTAAAATTAAAAATCTCCCGGCCAAGACAGCAGCATAAAAAGTTTCACATTAAGGAGAAGGCACCGACTTGAGCAAGCTTGAACAAAGAAACAATGGGAAATAGCTAGCATCAGTCTGTCCAACAGTAACTATCTCCTTTTACCAGCACCTTTAAAGCTCACTAATTATTCTCATTTATTCAATCAATACAAACAATGAAGTGTTATAACGACAAACTGATGTTTTACAAAGGATTATGTGCCAGGTTATTTGTTGAATCCAAGCAGTGAGCCGGCAACAAGCAGGGATTCCAGGAAGTTACTGGTCCCAGCCATGAAATAGTCTGGTACATAATCCCACATAAAATGGACAATTGTTGTTTTCACACTAGCGTTATTTGTAGGGATTAAACAAACAAATGTATTGATCTATAGATTGTGTTACAGTTGTTTAGAAATAGCCAGGCTACCTCTTTTCTTCCTGTTCAGTCTTTATGCTAGGCTAAGCTAAGCTAACTGCTTCATATTTACCATAAAGACACAAGAGTGGTGTCAATCTTCTCATTTAAATTTCAGCAAGAAATAAAAGACAAGAAGCATATTCCCAAAACGTTAAACTGTTCCGTCAGTTAAAACCTTCGCTGAAGCTAATGCTCAACAACTGTTCTCTCCACGCAGAAACTCGAGAGGCTGCGGTGGCTGCGTGTGTGTCAGCTGTTGTCCCTGCTGTCAGACGACAGAGCTGAAGTGTGTGTGCCTACAAGGCCAGGAGTGTGTGGTACTAACAGGTGGTCCTCATGGTTTTTTACTTGAATGGAGGTTTTCTTCACAGAAGAACCCTGACAAAGAGTCTGTGTACATGTACCGCCTGCGCCGTAACCTAAACTGCAGGGCTGTTCCCTGCTCAACGCAGCCGTCATCTGCTGCTCAGATAGGAGTTTAGTGACACGCTTATACTGTGACATGCCCGGGCGGACATATGGAGGTGGCTTTACACACACTCACACACAAACACACATGCTACCAATCAACCTAGTTTCAAGGCTTCAGATTGCATTAAGACATGGCTTAAATTGAAAACAAGAGTTTTTTTCATTCTTCTTGAATGCTGTTTTTTTTTAAAACAATTTGTGTTGCTGAGTTGTTGAACATTTAAACAGTTTTTGCACTACAGTAATCAGTTGGCCTCTTACCACAGAAAATTTGAGTGACTTTTGTCCAGAAAAGAAATTAATACAGTCTAAAGCAGGACTTCAAATCATAATTTTCACTATTGATTAATCTGATGATTATTTCTTAGTTAATAAAGTTATTGTTTGGTCTATAAAATGGTCAAAATGGCCATCACAACTTTAAAAATCCCAAGGTAAAGTCTTTAAATTGCGTATTTGTCCATCAAATAGTCCAAAACCAAGACTTACAGTTGACTGTCACATAACACAGAGAATAGCAGCAAATCCTCACATTTGAGAAGCTGGAACCAGAGAAAAACTCTGTGAAATGATTCAATTAATAAATTATTTACATAGTTGCCAGTTCAGTTTGGTCGAAAACAGTAAAAAAAATTCTCTCATTTTTAGTCATTGCAGTTATTTGTCAACCAAACAGTGGACAAAATTGACTAAAATATGAGAAATGAAAGTAATAACATTTTTCCTGTTTCATACAAACATGTTTGTGTAATAAACACACAAACACACAAGCAGCAAGAGGCGTGAACACAAAGAAGCAGTCAGACAGTCTTACAGCCGTGCATAAACGCGTGCTCCCGCACACATGCGTGCACGCTGCTGGTTCTAATCCAGTGGTATGCGCTGAGCCATTTGGTGTAACAGGTCAGCATTGTTCGGCAATGATATTCCCGACACATGTGCCTCGTGTCAGAGGTCAAGTAGTCTCAGCTGGACTCAGAAACGCCTAAAGTGACAGTTCAGCCAGTGAGATAGGTGTGTGTGTGCATG
Source organism: Spondyliosoma cantharus (assembly GCA_900302685.1). Taxonomy (NCBI): domain Eukaryota; kingdom Metazoa; phylum Chordata; class Actinopteri; order Spariformes; family Sparidae; genus Spondyliosoma; species Spondyliosoma cantharus. The sequence continues at coordinate 23,946 of OMLP01002774.1, read as the reverse complement.
CGTGCGTGCGTGTGCGTGCGTGTGTCTGGCAGCTGTGTCAAATCTTCAGACAGCGTGTGTGTCTGCTTCTCCTCACTGTGGTAGTCAATACACTTTTACCATACGCAGCTCATCAGTTAAACCAAAGCTGGTATTCACTGTAATATATCAGGTGAACTAGAGACAACTAGAGCATCCACTGACAGGACAGATCAGCCTGGGTCTGAACTCACTCTGCTTGGTCAAACATTGTTGAAACATTGTTCAGAGCCACAGCCACTATTTATAATTATGGAGGAGATCTTGAAGTTTCTGAAGTGACCCATGACGTCAAACAGACAAGAGGGAAATAACATGGTTTCACAGCAACAGCCTCAAAATTACTGTAAGCTTAATTAAATAATATAGACAGTGTTTAATTGAATCTACAAGTACTTGTACTCCTCATACTACATGGACACCCCAACCTCTGTAAATGACACGAATCATTGGCGCCAAGCTCAAAGATATTTCTTGTGTAATACTCCCCCTGCTGGAGAGACTTGTCACTACAGCTGCTCTCCACTGAACATCTGGCTGTTTTCTCTCATGATTTCAGCTCACAAGGCCATGATGCAGTGTCACTATCCAACATCTGACTTTCTTCATCCCTCCAGGGCCCCATCGCTCCTCCCTCTCTCTTTGACCCCCCTAGTGCTCCCTGTCAACCTCCTCCTCCTCCTCCTCCTCCTCCTGGCCCTCCTCCTGTCTTCACTGATGATGACTCCCAGCCTCAGGCGGGTGGTGCAATGGCCCAGCACTCAGCACTGTTTGCCCAGCTCAACCAGGGCATGGACATCACTAAAGGTGGGTCAAACCGAACCTGAACATTGATTAAAACAATGAGAAGAGAACAGAGAACACAGCTCCTTTCCTCTGTTATGTAGTCATGAGTTCATAAATTGTGGTGATGGTATGCACTTTCACTGAAATATATACATGGTTACTGTAATTTGTCAACAAGAAATACAGTGAAGAGGAAGGTTCAAGGAAGGTGGTGATATTTCTGTGAATATGGAGAGACTGAATCACACATTGTACACATTGTATCTAGAGCAGCTACAATTAGCAGCAGTTAGCAGCTATGTTTAGAGTTAAACAGGTGGTCAATTCAAAGATATTGTTCTTTTTTAAAACTGTGACATTTCATTAAAATCGCAAAAGAAAGTATTAAAGAAATTCATTTAGCAATTTTCCTCTTTTATTTTTACAATTTATGGCATTAGAAATGTGTTATACTGCACAAAAGAAAGTGTTTTAGTTCTTCTTGTAATGATAGACATGCATGACTTCTCAGTGGAAGACCCAGAACCTGCATGGAATTCTGCTGGTTAAATAAAATAGTTAAAATAGATTTCGGTTTGTGGCTAGTAGAATATTTCTCAGTTGTGTGAGTGCTGATGAGACTCGTGGCCTCAACTTTTTTTTAAATCCTTGTTATGTTTGTGCATGTGAACACATATTTTCTCCTCATATTTTCTCTCTGTAGGTCTGAAACATGTGTCAGATGAAAAGAAGACCCATAAGAACCCCAATCTGCGTTCACAAGCTACACCGGTCAAAACAAAGTCTCTGGGGAATGTGAACTCACCCAGAGCAGTTGTCAAAAAAAGACCCCCTCTGCTGGAGCTGGAGGGGAAGAAATGGAGGGTGGTACGTCAAATGTTTATTCCCTCTTCAGAGATCAATACGGTATTTTCTGCCACAGCCAGCATCACAGATAATAGAATCAGTCCCCTTTGTTGTTGCAGGAAAACTTTGAGCAGGCACACGACCTGATGATCGAGGAGACGGAGCTGAAGCAAGTGGTCTACGTCTTCAGCTGCAACAACTCCACCCTGCAGGTCAAGGGCAAAATTAACTCCATCATCTTAGGTGAGCTGCCTGAAAGCAAACTGAAAACATCTGTGTTGTGATTGAATCCATGATTTCTGATTATGTTTTCCTATAATCTACATGTGTTGACTCTCTCCAGACAACTGCAAGAAGCTGGGTTTGGTGTTTGAGAACGTAGTTGGGATTGTGGAGATCATCAACTCCAAGTCAATTCAGTTACAGGTGAGATGACGTTTAGATGGCTGTACATTGCCTTCAAAAGACACACAGTATATTATGTTCTTATTTAAGAGTCACTTATCAATTATTTTTCTGTTATCTTGTGTTAAGAAAAATGTTTTGATGTTTTTTATTGCCTAAAGGAACAGTTCTTTACATTGTTTTGGTGGGAGATGCTGAGTTTCTCTACATCGGATATCTCCAAAACTCGAAACGAAAATATGTATTTTTGATTTGGAGGTGGACTGTCCCCTTAAAGTGCAAATTGTGCCACACATGGCTGTTAGTAATTGCAAGATGCCTTTCTTTAGGTATTGGGAAAAGTTCCAACCATCTCAATCAACAAGACAGAGGGCTGCCAGGTCTACCTGAGCAAGGACTCCCTCAACTGTGACATCGTCAGTGCCACGAGCTCTGAGATGAATATCCTGGTACCGCAAGGAGATGATGATTTTGTGAGTGTTTGAGATAAGGGCTGTGATGGCTGCTCTCTCTCCTGGCATCTGAATTTGTTTTAATCCAGTCTTGAAGTTCTTGTTTTACAGCTGATGTTTTTGGTTGTTCAACAGAGGGAGTTTCCGGTACCGGAGCAGTTCAAGACTGTTTGGGACGGCTCCAAACTGGTGACAGAACCCACAGAGATCGCAGGCTGATTGGTGCTTTAACATCATCACCACAAGCACACCACATCATCATCATTACCACCATTGATTTTAAAACAAAATAATCTCTGTCCACCTGATTTAATGGGTTTCAGAGATTTCAAAAAAAAAAAAAAAAAAGGGATTTTATACTCATATTAGCTTTCGGTCCACTTGTTGTTTCTGTATCGTGACTTCATGATGTCTCTCTAGCACTTTGAAACACATCCACAAAGACACGGTGAATCTACACTTTATTACATTTCTGTGCCATAGCAATAAAGGCATTTAGGTAAGAATATAGAGCTGTTGAAATATAAACAATCTTTTAGATCTTCTCACCTGTTGTTTCACTGTACGAGTTCAGAGGCACAGTTTAGACCACAGCAGCAGTAACACATTATTCTACAGAAAAGGCTGAAGATTACAAAATATGCACAGTAATTCAGTGGCCAAGCAGACATGATTAATTTAGAGTACGACTATTTTGGTGTATCTATCTAATGAAGTGAATCTTAGTTACCTCTTTACATGTGTATAGTGCATGGTAGTCACGTAGCACCTGTTGCACTTAGTGAGTGAAGTCTGTGGAGCACCGTTCACTATATCTTTTTGCAATAACAGCAGGTGTCACAGTCTTGCTAGTAGCATAATACTGTATGTAAAGTATAAGCAACTCAGCTCAGATGGATGTAACAATGTCAGGAGACAGTAGCACTATCACACTTGAGCACTTCCTACCCACTTCCTTCAGTCTCTTTGTACATCACTCTTATTTTGTACTAAGATGTAGCAAATGGCACCAGTATAAGGGAGAAGATCAGATACACCACTAATGCTTTTCAAAACCTTTAATTTACATGAAAAAAATGTGATGTAATTGTGTATCATTTTGCAAATAAAATCAAAACCCTCAGTGCTTGCTTGTTGGTGTTACTGCAAAAGATTGTTGAGGCTTGCAAGACATTTAAGCATCACAGACAACATAAAACAGGAAGAAAATACAAAAGATATACAAATGGAGAAAGGTAAGAAGACAAGTCACAGATTTTCAGCTCTGGCAGGATGGAAATCCATTCAAAAGTAGAGATGGTACCAGTGTAATTATCCAAATCCAGACAATAACTGACTTCAGAGTTTCAATAGGTTCCTTTCAGTGTTTGATCACCAGATTTCCCTGAGAGTCTTGAGTAAAGAGCATCTCGTCTTCCTCTTCCTCCTCCACCAAAGATTTGTAAGCGCTAGTTCTCACTGCCCCAGTGCCGATGTTACTCTGATCTTTGAGTGGACTCCTGCTTTGCAGACCTCTATGCGCTATCACCCTGAAACCTTCAGAGTCCTGGGTGAACAGCACGGCCAGACTGTCCTCATCAGGCAGTGTGTATGACTGCTGTGGTTCTCGTTTTTTTAGAGGAGAGCATCTTGTTTTCTTGCACTTAAACTGAGAATCATGGTCATCGTTTGTATCAGCCTTTTTCCACAGGTGAACAGGAATATGTTTTCGGGGTGATGGGGTTTTTGGTTTTTTCCATTTATGATTTGAAAGAGGTTCAATATGCGGAGGAGTTGGGGGCTTTCTTGGCAATTTAGAGACCAAAAAGTTGCTGTTTTCTTTCTCATCGAACTGAGAGGAATGTTTTGGAGGGGATTTTTGAGTTGAGGTTCTCGCTTCCACATCCATGTGAATACCAAAGGCATCCTCACTTTGGAGACTGTTTAAGAAACTTGGCTCAGAGTCACTGATGTCCTTTGCTTTGGTGTTTTTCTGGTCAGTCAGGTTATATTCACCTTCAGAATACTGGCTCCATGTGAACAGTGGGTCCTGACTCCACGCCTGTGGAAGAGGTTGACTGTCAAATGGCAAATAGGAGGTCACAGTGAGCCTCCTCTTACTCTGTGGTGGATTTATCTCCTTGAATTGCTCTTCCTCAAATTCATAGTACATTTTCTGAGAAGGTGGATGACTTGCTGTCTGTTCCTGGCACACTGAAACATTTTTACTTTTCCACTCATGATCAACACCAGGCTCAAAGTTATCAAAATCAAGATCTATTTCACGTCTCCGTTTTGTCACGGGTGCAGGTGCAGGTAAGGCACATGTGGTTGAGGCAGATGATGAAGGAAGCAGCACTGGATCCATGTTTGGCTCTTCAGAAGTAGACATCTTATTGAGAACTTTTGGAAGACAAAAAGCATCATGTTAACACTAAAAGATATGGATGGTATAATACTACACATCAATTACCTGAAGATGTTAATCCTAAGAAGGTGTCTTGACAACCTGATGGCAACTTACCTCTGCGCTGAGCTGTGAAGAAGGTTGATATAGCACTCTGTTTGGTCTTTGGCATTTCCAGTTTGGTCTGAGTGAAGTTGAGTGCCACAGCCAAATTGTATCCGCCACCTCCAGCGAAAGGATTCAGCAGCTTAGATATGGGACGAGCGAGTCGTTTCTGGAACATGAGATGTGCAAATAAGATGTTACTGACTTAAAGTGATGTACCTGGTGCCACTGTTGCTGCACATGACTTTGTCCTACTTTTACCTTAACTGAAATACCTTTAGTCATGTTTGAAGTTTAAACTTGTTTCTTGATTTTAGGTTGCCATCTTTATACCTGACCACAGTATACAGAGGAAAACTAGCCTCTTGGCTAATTCTGACATATTTACAGTAATGCTCTTTAACATGCACTGTCCATAAGAAATAAACCTAATAACGTAAATGAAAATAAATGTCATAAAGTAGTAGTGTGTGTTTTGATCATCTACTGTGTACAAGGTGTACTGCTTTATTGAGGCCATTAAGTCAAGCTAGTTTCCAGTTACCTGTTTAGCTCTTCCTTTCAGCTGCGTAGTGTCCAACCACACACCACATTCCTCTTGAGCAGAGGTCTTTGGTGCTGATTTAGTCTTCATGGTGGCGAGAGAAGGACCGATCTGAAATACATTAAATACAATTACTTCCGGTGACTTTCCTTGTTATAAATTCACACTACAATTTTAATTTTATTCTAATTGGTGTTGGCTATCAGTGAGCCAACGTTGCTAACAGCTAATTATAGGTGGTATTTGATAATCATAGCTTTAACGTACTCCGGTTCACCTCATAATACAAATGTTTATTTAATATATGAACTGACCTCATAAAATTGCCGAGGAATGTTTTCAGCTTTCCTTTGCAGTCACTGAAAGTTGTCTGACTCACGTAACTATCTTTTTGTTCATAAATTCGTCCTCCACTGTTTTGTTTGAGTCTGGCGCCTTGACGATGGGCTGCCAGTGTCGATTGACTGTGTGAAAACAATAAAATATTATCAAACCCTAAAATCCAGTATTTACTGAAAAAGCTCCTTTAAAATATTAAATATGAATTACCCGAAAATAAACTAACAACATTTGATATTAATATATTTATCTTAGAATTAATACATTTTTAGTGAGGCACACAGGGCACCTAATATTTTGACGTCTTCTGGTCCTCGCTGAAGGGTGTGTTTACATTGACGTCACAGCAGTTTGCCGAAAGGGTAAGTAAAGTGTCTTTTAATTTCGTTGATTTAACAATAATAATGAAATGGCATACATTTTTACACACCCTACATGTTACCACACGTATGGTTACTAATAAAAAGTTAGATATGTACCAAAAAGTATCTATATGGTCCAGTCGTAAGAAATCATAAAGGAAGTGCTTACGAGCTAGCCTGAGAAGCTAACTTCGGGCTAGCTAGTTCGGCAAAACAAGATTTTGAAGGCTGATTATCGACTATCTACACTAGGTTTCCTTTTATTCTCAATGTATCAACCATTTCTTTCAGTGAATGTTAGTATGTATAGTAGTGTAAGCGAAGTAATGTTTTAATACTCCGCGTGAAAGCATTGTAAGGTAGAGCATTGTTCAACGACTGTAGCCAGGTTGGGCTAATGTGAACAGCGAACAAAGTATGTTCATAGATATGACACAACAATGACATGGTATTTATCAGTTCAATTGTGAAGAAATGACAGCTGCCCCTGAAGCTCGATATGAAAGAAACTAAGTTTGAGAACAATTTTCGGTGCCCCTGCTTATAATTATTGAAACAAAAAATTAACCCGACTGAGAACTGTGCAGTGCTATAAGTATCTCTGAACAGTGATGCGCCTTTTTTGCCTAAGCAAGCCACACGCTTTACATATTTGGCAGGTATAAGCTTAATATTTTACTGCTTTAAACAAGTGTGTCAGAAAGAAAAAAAACAAATTCCACTAAGAGTATCTTGTATGCCATCTAGGCTAGGCAGCTACATGTTGTATTTACAGTGTTTCAAAGCAACAGTGATCTCTTTAGATCTTATCCACACAAAACGCGAAAGGGGCAAATTAGAATTTGTCTTTAATGAATTCAAAAATCCTTGGAGCACTGTTTCTGTTGTTACACTCCACTGCAGTATTCAAAGAGCAGCTCCCATATTGGGCACACATCAGATATCAATAATCATTTGAGACAATTACACCCACAAATCAGCACCATCCAGGCCATTGAAAACGTTTAGAATATCTCTTGAATAGAAAGGATTGTGAGTATATAAAGAAAGATTATTAATAAATGAAGAGAAGGCTATGCAGGTCAACCAGTTATTAGACAAACTGAAACATTCATCTTTTTCAGATCCAGTTCTGATAGATCAGCATCATGTTCCATGGGATACCAGTCACAGGAGGTGTGGGAGGAGGTAAGACGTTTAAACAAACCGAATGTCTGAAATTAGGGAAATTTTGCGGTGTCATCCTTTCAACAGTAAACTACAGTTAATGTCACTCAAAGCATGTTATAATTTTTCCCACAGCTCCGGCCAATAAACCTGAGTTATATGAGGTAAGCTAAATAAAACGTTTCTTTGTTTCAATTTAGGCTTAGCAAACATGACTTTTAATCTATATAAGCCGTAAAGAAACAAAATCATTATTGAAATTACATTACACTATTATTTCTTGTTTTCCAATTTGTTCTCTGCTATTTACATTGGAGAAAAAGCCAAAATTGTATGATTCCAATTCATAAGAAATGCATCCAGGAATAAATACAGAAATGTGTGATATTCTACTTGTTAGCTATTAAAAAAAACCTTAATCCATCAAATTGTGTTTTTTCAGGAAGTGAAACTATACAAAAATGCAAGAGAACGAGAAAAGTACGTGTCACATTTATTACCAATTGCCAGCCTAACATGTACACATTACTGCCCAGAAATTCATTAAGTGTTTTAACACCTCATTATTAACCCTGTTTCTGAAGGTATGATAATATGGCAGAGTTGTTCGCTGTTGTCAAGACCCTCCAGGCCCTGGAGAAGGCTTATATCAAGGATTGTGTCACACCTAATGAGTAAGTTGTACTTGATTTTTTTTTCTGTTAAAAAGACTGACAAAAATACCAGGCTTAACTTTGACTGTATTCTCTTTTGTCTGTTTCAGGTACACCGCTTCCTGTTCCAGATTGTTGGTTCAGTATAAGGCTGCTTTCAAACAGGTGCAGGGCTCTGATGTGGGCTCCATCGATGATTTCTGCAGGAAGTACAGAGTGAGTTCTTGCTTTTGGCTTTGGTTGTACACATGGACTGTGCAATTGTTCTACCAGTTTTTTAGATTTAGTGTTTTTCTTCTGACTAGTCCTGCCATTCTCTTTCCAAGCTTGACTGCCCACTAGCCATGGAAAGGATTAAGGAGGATCGGCCAATCACCATAAAGGATGACAAGGGCAACCTGAACCGCTGCATTGCAGATATAGTTTCCGTACGTCCTCTCTTACCTTCATCATATTAAACTGTCAGTGCAGGAACCTTGTTTTGGATGAGTGCCAGGATACAAAATGTTTTAGTTGTATTTTTTTCTAAAATGATTTAGTATCTTCAGTTCAAGCTCTAAGTGGATGAAGTGGTTTCAATTAATTTGGCTCATCCTGGTCATGTTGCCAGCTGTATCCACTGCCAAGTTTGATCTCAACCCATAAAATCAGACAATCTAATACAGTCAGTGGATGGACAGCATGATACTGTCAAAGACCATGTGTCCTGTTTGTGTTGGCTGTAATTATTTGCCGACACTGGAAGCTGGAAAATATGTTGAGCTTTGTGTCATTGTTTGTCACTTTTCTCACCCCACTTCTCAGCTCTTCATCACTGTGATGGACAAGCTGAGATTGGAGATCAGGGCCATGGATGAGGTAAATCAAAAAAAATAAGTGTACAAATTTTACATGGACTTAAAACCTTTACTTAACGAAATCCTTTCTATCCAGATCCAGCCAGACCTGAGAGAACTGATGGAAACCATGAACAGAATGAGCAACATGCCTCCAGACTCTGAGGCTAAGGACAAAGTCAGCCTCTGGTGAGTGAAACTGGGCAACCTGGTTTACACAATTTTTATTTTTAAGCCTCCTGCTAGTTCAGTGCAGGATGTTAAGTGAACACAGACAACTTTCCAAATCCCCCCCCCCGCATTTCGTTGTGGTATTACTGTCGGTGCCGCTGTTAGGAAGACAGTATAGGTAACATTGCTTCCACTTGCAGGCTGGCAAGTCTCCAAAGCTAAAAGATCTAAATGTTATAAAAAAGTGAAATAAAACACCTGGTTGTATTAATCATTAGGCAGGTTTTTGTAGTAGAAAGAATACCAGTCCCTTCGTTGGAAGAGGACACACATATCAGCAGAGGAACAGACTTTTGACACAACACTGGCACTCTCTATCAAATGAATGCCTGTCCGTTCACTCTTGTTTAACCTCGGTTTCTGCCACTCTCCCTCCTCACCTTTGCCTCCTCCATCAGAAGGCTTCTTTTTTTTGTTGCAGTGTAGAGTTTCCACAGCTATTCCAGTTCTTCCACTGTTACATGGGGAAAGCAACCTGGGAAAACAATGCCTCCTCCTGTTTTGGTTGCACATTGACAGAAGAGTTTTCATTGTGCCACAGTGCAACCTCATTTTTGTGGGAAAAATCAAGCATAGTGGGCAGGCTGATTGCATATTGAAAGCAAAGCGTATAGGGAATCAATCTATATACAGATTGTGTCATTTTTTCACACTTTGCCAACATTATTTAATTCAGAATGAAGTTCGAAATGAAAGTTGTCAATTGCCAGTTTAACTAAATTTAATGAATGAATAAATCAACTACTAAGCATTCAGTGTCTACACTGATCCTCAGTAGTGATGAACTTGCGCGGAAGCCTTAACAGTTTTGTCATCTTTCTCGATGTGTATTATTTCCTCCCCAGGTTGACCACCCTCAGCAGCATGTCCGCCTCAGACGAGTTGGATGATAATCAGGTGCGCCAGATGCTCTTTGACCTGGAGTCAGCCTACAATGCCTTCAACCGCTTCCTTCACTCCTCCTAAAGCATCAATCCAATCGTTGATCCCATTCGTCTGAAATTCTGACTCTTATATCTCTTAAGTTAAAAAAACAAAAAACAAACACACTTTCTCCTCATGGCTTTTGGTAGAGAGTGGGTTTACGCTGGACAGGCTTCCTGTCTCATATCCCCCCAGTTCTTTCCATTTGTGTCCTGTGTTCTTTATTCATGTTCTGAACTATTCAAGCTCCACCGCCTTGTATACTCCACTGTGTCTGGTACATCATGCTGCCTGCAGCCTCGCCCACCAGGCTCGCCCTTTGCTGTGAGACGCTCCATTGGCCTCTTTTTCTAGCCAAACGTGTGTGATAAGTCCTTTCAACATTGGCTGTATATTCACAAAAAAGTTTACGTCTAACTTTGTACTGTAAAATCAAAAAGGTCTAATTTTATACTTAAGTTTTGCAGAGCACCAGTAAAAAGGCATGATACAATTATATTGGGCAAAGTCCGCACATGAAGAAAAGGTTGCAACAGCCAAAGCATTTATATTATTGGAGAGATGAATATATATTTTTTTCCTTATGGTATCCTAATTCTATCCATTAGCTGCTCCCTGGGGTCAGGTTAGCATTATTTGTTACTTTTGATTTTCTATCACACACGTTTCTACTGTAGAATTCTACAATAGTTCTTGTCAATGGAGTAAAAAAAGCTGACCTGTGTTGTCAGTTAATGGAAAATAAATGCAGCTTCAAGATGCGTAGACTGCACTTCAATTTAGTAATTAATTTGACACTATGGTGGAAGGAAATTCTTTGTGTACGTTTTGTAGCCCTGTTTTCTGTTAACATACGTAATCCATATTTCCTTAAGAAGTGAGGCTTTGGCCACATTAAGTGGGCAAAAGTGAGGTGGACACACCCCCCTCCTTATTTTGCTTGCTAAATATGTTTCAGCCCTCAAACACCATTAGGGAGAACATATTTATTTAGATTTATCATTGTAAATAATAGTTTTGATTTTTAAATGAGAGCATGTAACACCTTTTTAGAAATAAAGATGAAAAATCTACCTCCAACTTCATTTGTGTTGTGTGTGTGAATAAGATTTTTTTTAACATATTTTTATCCTTGCGTTGTCCAAATCTATTCAGCCTCTGATGTGACATTGTAATATAATAAGGGGAGCAAACGAGGGTGTGTCAAGAAATGTAAACTGCACAAAAGGCTACTCGCTGCACTGCTTATTACTTCCAAAGAGTTTTTAGCCTTGTTTATTTTCACAAAGCATTGTTTTGTTTCGATTGCCTTATGTGATTCTGTTTTAATTTTCCATACTTATTTACTTGCTATAGCAACAGTCTAAGGAACCATGGGCAGATCTACTCATCAGGGAGCAAATTCAAATCTAGTGCACTACATTCAGCAGATTATACATGTCAGCTTCATTATATGCTCAGGGACCCAGAGTTAGTGATTGTTGTTTCTTTTCTTTTCCAGTTGCTATGATCACAATATTCACTGCTTAAATTGACTTATTGTCTTACATCCCTGACAGTTGTATTTTTCCGAGTGAATCATTTACTTTTCCCGCTGTTTATTGTCGGAGGTTATATTTAATATTAATGGGTTAGCCAGTGTTGATCAGTAACCACTGAGGCCAAAGTTGACGGCAGAGATGGAAAGTGACAAATTACTTGTCAATTATTGCTCAAGTATTGTATGATTATGAGGTACTGGTATTTTATTTGAATATTTCCATATTTTGCTACTTTTTACCTCAACTCCGATACGTCTCAGAAGGAAATATTGTACTTTTTACTCCACTACATTTATTTGCAAACTTAATTACTAGATACTTCAGATTCAGATTAATAATGCAAAATATGATTAAGAAATAATGATGTTGCCTAGACCAGTATCATAAATAAAACTAAAAAAGAAAACAACCAAAAACTGGATTGATTCCTGGGGGAAATTCATGAGCTAGGCATGCCAAGACATACAGATTTTTCATAGATATGGAGATTTATATAGATTCATTTATTAAATGAATCATGAAAAATATGCTTTATGGTTGTTAGTCCTTTCAGTGTTTTAGTTTAATTTCATGATTGAGCTGGTGAATTTTTGGGTTTCGTTTCAAATTTATCTGTGAAATTTAATATTAATAAACTTAACATACCATATAGAATAGACTTAATACAAAATAAAACAACCCAAAATAACTTAATGCCAGGGTCCGCCAGACATCAGCAAAGTAAAACAATATGAAATTGAATCGCCCTTTCAGGTCAATTTGTTCATTTGCTTGAACAAATCAGGCAATGAAGATCTTCCTCGTCTGGTTAGAATTAGAGTTATAATCTTCCCCAAAACCACATAGTGCACCTTTAATTATGTGCCGTTGGGTCATGATGAAAACGACCCAACGAGAACCCGGAAGTGTTTGTGCGCGGTGGCTCCTTTAAGACGCGGGGCGGCATCGTATTCGTTGCCAGGACGACAAGAAACGACAAAACTCTCCGTCTCCGGCAGCAGCATTGTGGGAGTATCCACACTCTGTGCAGTGAGAACTAACTATCACCTGAACAAACATCAACGGATTCTGAGCAGTCCAGTTAAGCAGAGGGTTTTTTTTTTCGGTTAATTCGTGGTGTTAATGACGAATCTTCTTCTTCTCGGCCGACAGGGATTGACTGAGCAGTGAGCGACGTAGCCGTACACGGACCCTTCCAGATCAGCTTCAAGACAGATTCGTTTTCATCAAACTGAAAGTATCTCTCTGCTGTTTATTCTGCAGCTGTGCTCTTGCTATCAGCTGTTCCAACAACTGTTTCCAGGGCGTTTTTTTTTTCTGAACATCGCAGAGGACCAATCAAAGAGTATGGTGATGCTGTCTGCATGAGCTGCACACCCAACTGTCAGGGAAAATGAGCAAAAAATATGAATCAGCCAACGTGTCTGAGGTGGAGGATCACATTTCTCTCAAGTATGAAATCAAGAAGAGACTTGGAAAAGGGGTGAGTGACTGTTTGTCTTTGGATTTTTACTGGATTTAATAAAATTCGAGGTTAATTCGCTCAAAAGCTGTAGGCCTGAAATTAGAACAAATCTCCTTCATGCACCTTTGACATGAATCCCTTTACTTAAAATGTTGTATCAGCCTCCTCTGCACCTGCACATATTTAAGCCCACTCTGGACTTTGGTCTGAGGAGAAATTCCAGTAATTATCCAGACTTAAGTTCCTCAGTGAATACCAGTGTTGTAAGCACTGGGGTTTATTTACTTTGGCAGGACAAACTCTTTCCTGGCGGATCAGCTGATGTGTGAGGACACTTATTCCCTCCAGAGTCCAAACCCTTTTGTTTTTCTCTACGGCAGCCACAAGACTAAAAACAGCCGGGTTTCTTTCCATAGACTGTCCACAGAGACTCACAAATTGCTGCTGTGCTTGAAGTGGCCAGGTGGCAACTGCCACGTATCCCTGTCATACCGGCTACCTAGACATACCTGAAGCCGGCTGAGACTCAGGTTACACAGCTGTTGAACCTGTTTGCAGGGGTGTCCTGTACAGTGATGCTCCGGGGAGCAAAAGCACTGCTGTAATTGGCTTTAAAGAGTCACATAAAGTGCTTTTACAGCTCTGAATAAACTGTTTTATTTCGAAACTCCCTCTGTGAATGCTCATCACTGTCCTCCTGTGGAGCCTGGGTTTTGGCAGAGACCGCAGTTGTAGAGTCTGTTGTGAATCTGATCCTCCAGTGACAGGGCTACTCCTTGTGTGAGCTCTGATGCCTCACTGCTCCCTGCTCTGTTATGCTTGACTTCACCGCCTACATCAGCACCATGACTCTCCCTCCAACACAGTCAGGGCGTGCTTACCATTGAGAACATGACGGTCATGTCCGTACATTTTATTTCTGGGAATATGGCGACCATAAGTTTATACATTTTAATTCAAAGTTACACATTGTGGGTGGAGCTGCAACGATTAGTACAGAAGTTGTTAACAGTTAAATCAATTGATTTAGCTAATCGCTGGTTGGTTGGAGTCATTTTTTAAGAAATTCAAAGTTATCTGATTCCAGCTTCCTAAATGTTAATATGTTCCTGTCTCTTTACTTCTCTGTGACAGTAAACTGAATATCTTTTGGTTGTGGACAAAACAAGACATTTGAGGACATCATCTTGGGAAACACTAATCAACATATTTCACTATTTCTTTTACATTTTGTAAACTGAACAACAAATCAATTAATCAAGAAAAGAATCGACAATGAAAATAATCATAATAAAGGGTTTTAAAAGACAAATAACAATATATTTAGAACTGTGTCTTTAAATTTGACATTTTTGAAGAAGAGAAAAGAGATACATGAGTAGAGCTGCAATGATTCGGTGAAAAATCGATTAGTTGATTAGTCAATCGAAAGAAAATACATTTATAACTATTTTAGTTATCGATTGATGGTTTCTGTCAGCATGTCAACATTAGCTGTCAGTTCCAGCTTTTTAAATGTAAGGTTTTGCTGCTTTTCTTTGTCATTAAAATAGGAAATGAAGAGTTTGGCAGTTTTGGACTGAGTGATTAATACATGTAAATTGCTACAAATCTTTGCATAGAGCCCCTTTAATCATGAAAATAATCTGCAGATAAATCAATCAAAAATAAAAATATAGAAAATGTAGAATCGTCTTTGAAAGCATTATGTAGAGAAACTCTTGGTTGTAACCGGTTTTAAATGAATATAAAAAGATATGGTGGGACTGCTAAATGAATTAAAAAGTATCTCTACATTTCTGGCTACATCAGTGTTACCCCAATCTACTTTTCAACACTTTTCTTCCTTACAGGGTTGACATCTTGAAGTTCAGACTTTGTGAATGTTTGACTCAATGTAAGCCACCTGCTTTGTGGAGGTGACTTGATGTCACCAGTGTTTTTTGTGTATGTCTCAGGCCTATGGCATTGTGTGGAAAGCAGTTGACAGACAAACAGGCGAGATTGTGGCTGTGAAGAAGATCTTTGACGCCTTCAGGAACAGGACAGATGCGCAGGTGTGTGCTTGTTGCGAGTGACAGTAAAGTCTTGTAACCTTTTTAACTTTATTCATTTTGTCACATCATTTCTGCTGCTTATAATACCCAGAATTCAACGGAAACATTTAAAATCATCCAGCAAATCATGTTAAAAAACAAAAACAATTAAGGGATAAAAGTAAATGTGTTTTTGTGGCCTCCCACGGCTGTTTCAATGGAGAGACATTTTGGCTAATGATTATATAGAACAGGAGGAAAAGGCCTGTGTGTGCCTCGTTTATGGCTGCATGTTGCATGTAGAGTTCCTATCCTGAATGTGATTTTCTTTCCTTTTGCAGCGGACATTCCGAGAAATCATGTTCCTGCAGGTAACAATAACAGATGTGTTTAACCTGAATAAATGTTACACAATCACAATCACAATTACACTTAGTTTATATATCAAAGACCTAATCTACAAAATCAGACCCACGTACATCTAACAACACACTGCAGTGGTACTATGTGTTTGTGCTATTGCTAAATATTCAAAAGACGTTGCATTGCATCAGTGTCAACATATCATAGTGACTTTTTTTGTCCAATTAGTGTTTTCATTCAATTTTATTATCATCCTAAAGGAAAGTTGTATTAAACGAACACAGGTCACAGGAACACACTGGTAACAATGTGCTTTATGTCCTTATGCAACATACTCCTGTTTCACTCTTTTTTTTCTGACCTACATTCATGTGACCTTCAGCTGTGCCACTGCCCCCTTAATCAGCTGTTGTCATACATACAGCCGGCCTTATGTAACCTGTATTGAAACTTTCACTGTTGTTTACACAACGTTTGCACGATGGCTGCCAGTAGCCGCGCGGCAGCTGATGTAGGACTTCTGTGTTTGTGTGGTTTCTGTTGGTAAAATCTTATCTTATTCTCTGTGCAGGAGTTTGGAGATCATCCCAACATTGTCACGCTTCTAAATGTCATCAGAGCGCAGAATGATAAAGACATTTACCTCATCTTTGAATTTATGGGTGAGTGTTGGATGTGGTCCTAGTGCTGCACACAGATCAGCGCAGGGAAGAGTGGAGGGTACAGTGGTTTGTTGCTGTTTAACTTGGCACTGACAAGGCCAAGGTGTGTGTGTGTGTGTGTGTGTGTGTGTGTGTGTGTGTGTGTGTGTGTGTGTGTGTGTGTGTGTGTGTTTGTGTGTGTTTGTGTTTGTGTTTGTGTTTGTGTTCGTGTTCTGCTTCCCTTGGCTGGCTGCACTGTCTTACTGCTG
>OMLP01002772.1:80409-98537 GCA_900302685.1 Spondyliosoma cantharus | reverse complement strand
GTGGGGAGCATCACGCGAAGTCCAAAATGTGCTTCTGGAAAAGAGACATTTTTGTTCTCCGTGTAAAAACTCTCTGTAACAATAACCAAATACTCATATTACTCCCATTTCATCAGTGCTGTGTCAGCTGTTCCACCGTCCGCCTCTCCTCTACCTCCCCCTGCTGCTGCCTACCATAATGAAAATAAGTCCTGACCTCCATTAACGGGCCACAGAGATAATTATTTAGCTAATGATAAAAGCATGTGATGATTTTCTCCACTCAAGGGCGGATGGGGCAGAACACTTTTGGGCGGGACAATAAACAGAGAAAATTCTCACCAAAGGTGTAGCAGGCGAAATGCTAATGCTACTGTTAAACTATACTGGATAATTTAAAGGTAAACTGTCAAAACTGTTTAAAAGCACAGCTTATAAGGACCAATACTGTGGCCACGTTGATGCAAAAGATTCAACTGTGAGGTAACGGACCAAACAATTGTTCATGAGTTTTATTCTATCGAAAGACAGAAAGATAAAAATGTCTGTTTTAAATTTTTAAGTTCAAGAAAGCCGCGGCTCGTCGCAAAGATTGTTAAATACCATTTAGTTTCAATGAACTGCATCGTCTCGCCAACATAGCCGTCATCTCGGCAGAGAAAATGTATTTAAAAAAAGTGAAAATCACAATAAATCTGTCCATAATGACGGCTGCAGGTATGTGAAAGGAGATTTAGTCAGTTTTTGTGAGCCAGCTAATATACAAGACGACTCCAGGAGAAATCGGTTCTGGGTTTTGGTGAATGTTAAACGAGACGATGTCACATTCTAGGATCAGTCTTTCTATACGTACTCTCAGTCTGTTACTTCATTAGTTTTATAATAAAATGGGATTTTAAATTGACAAACATCATATGTGAAATTCATGGCACGATCCAAACAGGGTCAACAATGGTTTGTCACTATCAAACAATAAAGCCTATAGATAAAGGGGGAAAGTTTGTAACTTGTCACTCAGTTTCGAATATGGATTGCCTCATTTGAATAATTTACTGGAACTTATGTGTTACTGATGTTACTGACGATCCTGTTTGCTCATTATTTACATATATTTATAATTCTATTTCATTTTAAACAGAAATAAATAAATAAATAATAATGAATAATATTTTTTCAGAAATAAGGTCAATGGAAAGGGGCGTGACATCGCCTCTGTGTTGTTTTGCATCTGTAATTAACACAAGTGTTTTCATTGCATATTATTACACTAAACGGTAAAATCATATGTTCCCAGGACAGAGGTGTCTTGACCCCCCTGCCCTTTGTTTCTGCACGTCTCCAGAGCAAAAAGGAATATATTATTTTTAGGACATCCTTCATGTAAATGTCTGTACAATTTGAGGCACAGTTTCTATTTTACCATTCCCACTTTTGCTACAAAAATAATATTTTAGATTGTTGCTATTGTGATTTTTTTTTCACGATTAGTGGGAATTTTTGCATCACAATTTTTATTTTTACTGCTAAAACTATTGAAATCATCATATGGTGACATTTACCAGGGTCTGTATCAGACAAACATGTATTCTTACATCTGTAGGAGAAGATTTGTACACATCTCTACACCACTACAGCACAAAAAAATGCATCCTCTGTGTTCTGGATATTGCACTTTCTGCACTGTGATTACTATGATATCTTGAATTATTGTGCAACCATAATACAAATATTGAGTGATTAAACCATGTAAACTACAGCAGCTTTCTTGTACCTGCTGTGTTGTGTGTTGCATGTGAACCAGCCGAGTACTGGCTCTTTAAACATCTTACAGTATAATTTCCCTTTGTTGAGTAAATACAAGAGGTGACACTAATAAAAAGCTAGAAAGAGACATGCTAGCGCAGGGATATTTTTAGCCACTGTTCCATATACAACATGTTCCTCCAGACACTAAGATGCTCCGGGGTCATGCTCAGTGTTTACTCTACTCTCTTATGGAAACCTCAGACTTCAGAATAGATTAGACCGGAGCTTTTACTGAAGACTGGGAAATAACAAGAGGAGGTTTTTCAGGATATGTTGCAGGAAGAGTCTGGATTGAGGTTGGATGAAATTTTTTTTAACCATGACAGGTGTTATCGCCGTAATAAGGGATCATTTTCGGACACATTTCATATAAGTCTAATAGTGTTTTACAGGCTGTGTGGCTCAGATGGCTCAGTGGTAACTGAAGGTCTGTCTGTCCGTCAGCAGTTCAGCTTTAAGAAAGTCGGTTTGGGGGAAGCTTTGTTGGAACTGCTCTGGTAGATCTGGTAGCTTCATAAATTGCATAATTAAGTACGTATTAATCTAAAGAAAGCAATAAAATAGCTTAGTAAAGGTTAACAATGACAAGAGGCGAGTTAGTTAGCTTCTATAACCAATTACAGAAACTTGTGAGGCTTCTATTAGTCTACAAACTGACAAGTTCATAAAAATGCTTATAAATGTCTCGTAATCTAAAAATGTCAATGTCAGTCAGACATAATAATGTTAGTATGGATGTAGATAAGGGCCTTATTACTCAAAACGCCATTACAAGGAATTTAATATAAAGTGTTACCGATTTATCCCAAACAAACCTGGTACTTTCCAAAAGATGCTTGGCGACTTAATAAGCGGCTTCCTTTTTTTAAAATCATCAGCCAATTAATAAGTCATTAATTAGCAGCTAAATTATTATCAATTTATTCTTTCTCCAAGTATGTAGGCCTAACATAACATAACGTAACGTAACGTAATGTAGCATAATAAAATAAGTAATAATAACATATGTTTGGTTTTGGTTTTATTGGATAAAACTCAATAAAAATGTCATTTTATAGCCTCATTAAGATTAATAAAGAAATTAAGAAGAAAAGCCAACAAAGAAAACAATCTTTGAATCCCTCAGTTACAGCTAAAACACACTTATCTTGATATGTTTAACTTCTAAATTTCATCTGACCACAAAACTGCAAAAGAAATGAATTACAATAATACAAACAGAGAAAATCAGCAAATCTTTTTGATCTGCCAAGGCACAAGCAGAAGACGAATAGATGGAATTTATCAACAGATTGTTCAATAATAGAAGTAACTGTGAGTCTCCATATTGACAGCGTAATTGGTTGTGATTGATCTACGTAACGTGTGATGCTGTAACACAGAAGACGCTGGCGCTTTACTACCAGTGGATCGAGGAATCTCCCCCACATATTTTCTGGCAACAAAACACCAAAAAGCAGCGACTCCTCCTGCTTTTTACTTTCCCGTTACATCACCGACACGTGATGTGTCTCCCAGGACAGTCCTGTCCTGTCCTTTCCCCTCTGTCTCTTCTCCTGGAGTCATGTTTAAACAAAGTAACATTCATACATGAATGGGTTTCCATGGCCACAAGGCCTCAGGATTATCTGAGCCACAGCCCACCATGGTGTGATGGGTAGGAAAAAGCCCAAAGGCGCGCACAGATGCTCTCGTGCTACTAGTGTAGCCTTGATAGCCTTACGGGCTAACACTTTGAGACTCTACGTCTAAAACAAAAAAAAAGAAGGGGAAAAAAGATTCACTTGACAGCAATGCTCAAGGCCTAACTTTAAATAGCTCTGTGCTGTTTCTGTTTTGTTTTTTTTTCTTCTTCTTCTGTGTTTATTATTGGTTCGGGCCTCTGCTGCACCAGACCGCCTTGAATACATCTACGAGTCGGGGGAACCGAGCCTCTCTCCTAAAGAGGCCCTGAGACAGCCCGTTTACATAAACATTACATAAAGGAAGTGTTTGTTCTGAGAATGATAATGACTTAGTGATTGTATGCGTAGGCTGTAGGGGAGAGCAGCAGCAGCAGCAGCTTCCTCGGCTGGCACACTGCGATTGTCTCTGGATCTCATCACCGCTAATGTCTGCTGGTTTGGCACGGGAACACAGGGGCAGTCATGACCCCTCAGCTTCAGCCCAGCTCCCCGTCCAACCCCTCGGAGCGGACACACACATTTCCACCTGAGGTCAGCGACACCTGTCTCCCACACTAAGCCTGACGAATTATTCCTTTCAGTGCATATTCTCATTCGCTCTGTCTTTAAAGTTGTATAACTTTGGATTTCAGATTTGACGACGCACATTGTTCGTGTGCAAATACTCTGTCAGAATGTAACGGGTTATCAAACATCTTGTTTTGTCTTTAAATACATCCCTCAGAACTTTCATTATTCATTGTCTTTCCAGTTGCTGATCGATCAGGAAGCTGCCGATTCCTTGAATTTATAGTCGACGGCTTGTAACCTGCAACACGGCAGGACAACATTTGAGCTTCCCAGTGTGAGCGTGATGCCAGAAGAAGATGGCTGCTGTTGTGAAAATGGTCTTTTAAAGCCGGCTGGTGTTTCACAAGTTGAACACTCTCAGTGTGTTAGCAGTAACTTAATCCAGCTCTGGTATGCAGTTAAGAGAATGAGGAGAAGATAGCAGTTTGCTGTCTGAATCGAGCACATGAATGGCATGAAAAAATCCTGGGAAGGTCACTGGGAGGTTAAAGGGTTACGATTTTGGGTGATAAGCTGCTCAGTGGAGCTGGCAAAGTATCATAATAACTGATGTGCCGGCAGAACTTTCAAGCATTAGCTAATTGGGCTAAGAAATGATAATGGCGTTGGTAATATTCATTTGATCGAGTCACTAATCTAGATCATCGTGAATGAATGATATGCCGTACCAGTTGCTCTAAGAAAGAGGATTAGCGTCGTGTCACACCCATAGTTTGCGCACGGTATCATGGGGGCGAGGAATAAGGTGGATGTAGAGAGATTATTACAAGACGTTTAATACACTGAATGAGGAGACATAAGCGGTGTCATAAAAAAGATTATAACTTAAAGCATAGTACCAATTTATATCAGGGTGCACATATCAGTAGCATATTGGCTCTTTATTAGTCATTGACCTGCTTAATGTTAGTAAGACTTATGTGTGTGTGTTAATCTACAAGTGAATTAGTTACTAATACTAACAGTTTTGTTTATTGTTACATGGCAACAGAGCATTACTACCACCTATTCACTGCCAAAGTGAACAAAGATTGTAAATTATGTCGACCAGCTTCTTCACTTACTATCTAAGCAGTAATTAGGGGGCTATTTGAGAAAAAAAAACTGTGATTTATAAAGTCTAATAAAGCACCAATATGGTACCAAAATGAATGCCTTAAGCAACACGTAGTGTTTATATTTGTATTTCTGTATGAAGTGTTACACTGCAGTTTTGTACAGTATGTCCCCTGAACACAAAAGCACTTGTGACTCTGAGCTTGGAGAAGATATTTTACTTGTGTATGTTTTATCTCTTACTATAACAGAGGCCATGCATAGCTCTAAAAAGGAAGCGGCTTTACTCCATCCGTATCTCGATGTAGGCAAATGTAAGCGCTGCAGTGTGTGGTCTTTGAAGTGATGTAGGAGATTTCTTTCTGTATACACTGGGCACCTCGGCTGCGAGGATTTGCCACAGGCAACAATTGATTTATGGACTCTGTACTCTCAGCTTGGAGAAGATGTGGTGCATTTCTTTAGGCAATCTATAATCCTCATTTTCTTGTGTTTTTGCATTGCTGTGGTGATTCAATGCGATATTTTGCGATTATTTTTAAAACATTGCAAAATCGCAATGCTTAGCTTAGCTACAGGATAGCTGATGTGCCGATTTAAATGTGTTCCTCCTTTATTTTCTATAATTTCTGTCCCTTCTCTTGTCTTTATGTTGCTTTTTCTCTCTTCGTGGCTGAAGGGCATCCAGACCGTGTTGATGATAATGTGAATCTGTCCTCTGTCATTTCTGGGATTTAGATCCTTTGTCACTGTAAGCAAAATCCATTTTTTTGCACAACCAGACCTGTCAGTTGACATGGCAGGCATGATTGCATGATTAAAGTTGCATTGGAACAAGTTTAACCGTAGGCAAGAACATATTGCTGCGATGGGCTTTTTGTTCTCCAGTCATTTGGTATCTTTCCGTCTCGGCTCCTTCAGCCCTCTTATGCATCTTCAGTCTTGTCTTTCCTCCCATTTTTCTCTGCATCCTTCTAAGTGTTTTGTAAGAAATTTGATTGCTCAGTTCCGTTTGCATTCACCCGCCATCTGCTGCATTTGGCTGCGACTGCGAATCAATTCTTGATGTTGGCAGCTTTGCATTGATTTTCCTGCTCTGTTTTTTTCTTTGAGCCTCCATTTCATCTTTTCTTCCTGGTCTCTGGTATGTTTTTTAATCTCTAAACAGTAAACAAAACACCAGTCCAATCCATGACTCTGAAAAAGAAGACGGCTCAGAGAGAAAACACTTCAACCAGCAACAACAATGAGGGAGCCTGGCCACATTTCGGAACAGAGATTGTGGACTGAGAGCTGCGAGGGAGAGCAAAGGACCACATACTTCTGAGGGAATTTGAGTTCATGAAACTGTACTGGATTTTATATTGGGAGTTTGTGGAAGGGATTCATAAATCACTGATTGCTTGCTCTTGAAATAGGACAGTCACTTCATGTGAATAGTGACAGAATGTGTCTCAGTCAGTTATTAAAATACAACAATCAAGAAAAATAGCAGAAAAAATTCAAAACAAACCTGCTTAAAAGGTTAATTAATTTCTCCAAAGAGGAATACTTGGGAGAAATGTGCCTTCACAAGGCTTCTGTCTTATTTTTGTTAGCGATTTAGCCACAACAAAAAATGACATTCCTATGATTGGAGGATAAGGTGTGAACAAGAGTCGACAGTCACGCTAACAAAAAGGCTATGTGAGGCTGAGCTAACTGCCAACATCAGGATATAAACATGAAATATATTTTGCACAGGCAGATGCACATGGAGTAAAGTATGATATTCAGCAATTTACGTATGGCAGTGCACCATGAAATTGGTATATGTAGCTGCAGCCTGGCTGTGGCTCACCTAATATTGCACTAACAACCGTGCACTGTTATCTGTTTACCTCTCAACTCTCCCGTATTAAGCCTGTCATTTATAGTGACATGTATGTCGCTGTCTGGTGGCTCTCCGTGAACCGTTTCAATGAATTCCAGCTGAACTCTGCATCAACTCTCTCTCTTAGTGTTGTCGTTTGATAAACCTTGGCCTCTCCTGCAGCCGGGATCCTCTGAGAGCCTCTGCTTCACTCCTTGGAGGCGAGTACAGCAGCAGAGGAGTGATGGCGTCCATGGCGCAGTCAGATGAATGTGGATGATGAGTGATGTTTTGCGTTGGCACTGAGTTATTGCAGAGATATTAAACTATAATAGCTTGGGAGATCCTTGTCCCCCGTCATTCATGCCGCAGCCATGGCCAGATATAAATATGAATGATGCGCTGTGGATTTGTCAAGAGAAAGAGGGTCAGGGTCAGTGTCTGCCAGCACACTGATGTGTTTTTTTTTTGATTGGGTGTCCCACAACTGGAAGGATGTGCTAAAGCATCCTTGAGCGGGATGCTTAACCTCTGCTAGCTCTGAGCACAGGGTTAATAATATCCTCGCGGCAACAAACAAACGAAAATGTACGAAGATGTGGGAAATGCTCAGATTTCAGGGAAGCAAGAAATCAACGTTTCAGGTCCAAGTAATAAATTCTTCCCAAATTTGACTTCAGTATTTACATTCTTGTCATTCTTTAGAAAAAGAAATCCAAAATCACAAAAAAAATCAATTCAAATTCACTTTTTTTACTGCACAAACTCATACTCATGATTATTTGATTGTGGATTGTGGATAGAACAAACACTATAAAGTGCTGCTTCTATCATTTCTTCTTTAAAACATGAAAATAGTTAAATGTATTGCATTACTCTGTGTCTGTACCTCACAAACAGCAAGTTTATCCTTAAAATATGATATTCTCTCTGGAGTCTTTTGAGAGGTATCGATTACAATTGATCCTCCTTAAAAATATCCAATTTATATGAAATAGAGAAAGTTAAAGAGCCAAAGAGCAAAAAGGGGGGCGGCTGTCAACAGACTGCTCAGTCTGAAGACCAGACACCACAAGCGGACAATATCGGTGCCGAGTTAATTATTCATGTCAACAGGGAGACTCAGTTACAGACTATCAAGGGTGGATGTCAACAGCTTAACCCAAATAAAATTTTAATTAGAATATGGAGTTGCTCTGTGCGTCAAAAGAGTGCGTGTGAGTGTGTTAATGCATGAGCCCTGAGCGTACAGACCCCCCTTCCTCCACAGAAGCTCAGCCAAAATCATCTTCTCAGCGTTCAGTCACTGTGATGGCAAGGATGTCTCTACTTATCTGGAGTAAACAAACGCAACTGTGGCTGGCAGTGGCATTTGGCCCCTGTGTGCTCTCCTCCCTGGCAGCATGTGTGTGCGGGGCCGCTGCCATCCGATGCAGCATCGCCAAGCTCGGATCCTGAAGTCAGT
This sequence comes from Spondyliosoma cantharus, assembly GCA_900302685.1. NCBI lineage: Eukaryota > Metazoa > Chordata > Actinopteri > Spariformes > Sparidae > Spondyliosoma > Spondyliosoma cantharus. Next base: position 90,124 of record OMLP01002772.1, on the reverse strand, counting down.
GGATGCTCCTCCAAGATGTCTGACTTAAAACAGCCCCGCCGCCGCCGCGGGGCGAGAGCCACATTTCATTACACAATGCTAATTAATTTCAGCAGGAACTCATGCGTGCTCGCAACTGATTGACTCATTGTCACACCCTAAATAGATGTCCATGGCTCCCGATGCTCTAAGTGCCAATTTCACGCTAGCTCGAGGGCTTGAAGTTAAACTATTAACTTGTTTAAAGTGAAATGTCAGGTGTTAAGAAAGGGACAACTTTAATGGGACAGCTGCTAATCAGCCTCTCATTAGTGTTGTTGTATTGTTTTACATCCTCAAGGACCTGTTTGTGATTTGCATTCTATTTGTGTGTTCTTTTAAAAGGGACAGTTCACCCCAACCTGTAGTGCTCTTTATCCATCTAGATTGTTTTTAGAATGAGTTGCTTTGTTTTGGAGATACCAGCTGTAGAGATGTCTGCCTTCTCTCAAAAGTAATGGAACTAGCTGATGAGGGGTATGAGGGTTGGGTAGGTTTCCGCTGGTTTCATTTTGTGCCAACCAGTTGAAGCGGCAGTTGTCAGGTGTAACATCAAGTTGAGAGAACTAGCTCAGATATAGACTTCCTGTTTTCATTTCAAATTAAAAGTCCTATAGCATGTTGGTGGACAGAAACTCTTCATTTCTTAACAATGCTTTTATTGTGAAACATAATCAGGAACGTGTTGTAGAAAACTCACTGACTTGCAAGATTCACGTGCTTTGGGCACTTTAAATTTTGCTTCTGCCGTCTTTTCTCCAGTTTCAGCTGAAGTCTTATTTTATTTACCCTTTTTGATGTTAAACTTTATAAGAAGAAAAGTTCAGTTGAACACAACATGTCGCAGTTGACCTGGTGGACTGTAGTGCTGCTAAACTCTCATTCATGCTATAAAAGCGTGAAAAAGTTAAGTTTCAAAACTCGACAGCAATGTCTTTTTCTAGAAATCCGGACCCAGTTACTCATGATAATCCACAGACATGGTTGTGAGCAGTTTAATGATGGAACTAGGACTTTCTACCACATCACAGCACAGAGGGAAGCCGTGGACGAGTGGCTAGCTCACTGAACTATAGTAAGTAAGCTTAGCTAAGAGGAGGACAAAATTAATGTAGTAAAAGTCTCTCGTGGAGGAGTAGATGTAAAGTTACTAATAGGTAGAGAGAGAATAGTTCCCACATAAAACTGCCTACATCTGTGGATTATCTTGAATAACTGGGTCAAGATTTCTGAAATTATGTTTTTGAACACCTCAAGCTGATTGCAATCGTTGTTCAAGAAAAGACAGATGTGTTACTGGACAATACCTCAAAAACTAAACACCAAAACAATTTTTGGGTGTACTATCCCTTTCCTGTCATGTGGAAGGTGAGCCTTCAGAGAGTCAGCCCTGACAAAGCAGAGGGGGATGAATGCAGTTGGCAGGTCTCAGGTCCGCTTTGGCCCGAGACAATGAGCTTCACAATAAAGCCGGGCTTGTGCACAGGAGCAGCCTAATGCTCTTATGTGCCCCTTCATCTCGTTCCCTCTGTCCCGCTTTACCTCGCTTAACCCATTTGTCTTTTCGCCATGCATCCCCAGAGTCGCTCCTCTCGGGTCAATCTGGCCGAGTTCAGAGAGCCATTATTTACGGTCAGTCATAAATCACCCCTCTAATCAGCTCCTGTACACATCAGCTGGCAGGGAAGTGCCTCTGACCACAAGAAATCAATATCATCAATGAGTGAAGAAATAGAGTGTTCTTCTGCGTGTGCATGTGCAGTAATTGACCCTCCTGTTGATGTCTGACGTCTTCTGCTCTGCCGGGGCTATTTTCTGCCTTCCAATGCTTGTTAGCGGTTTGTTTCATATCGCCGCTCCATAAGATGAGAGCAAGATGGCATCTGTGTGTGTCTGTGTGTCTGTGTGTGTGTCTGTGTGTCTGTGTGTGTGTGTGTGCGCGCGCGCACACACACTGGGCCACAGCCACACACACAAAAGAAGATGGTCTTTTTAAATGTAGCACATTCATATTCTTTTCATAGCTTAATTTAAATTAAACAGCATCATTTCACCCTCATTAAAAAAACATGGTTGGCTCCAAGAAAGTCTGAAAAAGTTGACACCAGATAGACTTTAATTACCTCTTTCTTTTTACCGTCTCTGTGCCGAGCTGAGGGCTTCGTTAACCCTTTACTCGGTTTTAGAGCCGCCCCTCAGTTTTATAGAAGACCATCATCATCCAAATGTTGCTTAACACCTGCTATAACCTGCGCTTCCGTCTGAGCCAAGGGCCGATCACGCCAAGAATGATAACCATGACAATAACTATAAATATGTCATATTAAAAATCATTCTAACTGAAGTGGAAGACAGTGACAGCGACTTGATGATCTAAATTTACAGGGCCATCCATTAGCTTGAATCTGGGGGCATTTTTCTAGCAGGATAGTTTCAGGATCTGTATTAAAATACAAATAAGAAAATGTCTTTTTACCTGTGATACTGCCACTGGTGCTGATGGAGTCTCTGCAGATGGTTTTGTCTTCACTGATGTCCTCTTCGACGATCACCAGGATCACCATACATGCCAGCTTTCCTCATGTTTTTCATTCCCCTCTCCTGTCATTTAGGTTTCATTTTTTTTGTGTTTTGTGTGGTGTCGTCTGCCCAGTTTCCCTCCTGTGTTCCCCGCGCTCCTCACCAGCCTGACTATCAGTTCACACCTGTCTGTCATCTGTCTAATTAGCGCCGCGCTGCCCTTCGTGTTTCCCAGCCTGTCAGCTCCTTCCCTGTTCCTAGTGTTTTTCCACCTGCACCTGTTTCCCTCGTTAGTTGAGTTTGTGTTTAAGTCCAGCCGTCAGTTGGATTGGTTTGTCTTCTTAGTATTTTACATGAAAATGCGATTGCAGTGTCGTCGACCGTTAAAAGTCACCGGAATGCAGAAGTCTCTAAAACCTCAGACACTCGCTTTGGTTTTGAAATCCTCCCTATTTTTAAGGTCTAAGGTTGGTAAGAGTATTATTGATAGGTTGGATTCTCCGAACTTCTCACACCAAACTACATCCTTCTGGGTTCTGTGCATCACTTCTTTATCACCATGTTTATCGTGATCATTCTTGGAATTCCCAAAAAATTCTTGTCGTCACCTCTGAAGAGAGGGTTTGAACATGGGACACTACAATACCAGGAAGCAATACAGAAAAAAACACGCACATTCTTCCACACTCTTGGCAGCCGTTATCTCCTCTCTCTGTTTGCTTCTCAATGGCTGCCATGGACACTCATAACAGAGCTGTGCACATAAACACCAGTCCCAGTGCAGAGCACCACCCTCAGGCCTGTGAGACAGACAAGGTAAAAGTGGTGCTTCAGTTTAATGTATACAGCTTTAGGAAGCATCTGGAGTTGAGCAGGAGAGCGTCTGAGCAGCTGCACCTTTTCTACAGCACACTCCGCCCACCCACACACTGATATTTTGTTCCAGCTCAGAACAAAAGACACATCAGTGTCACTGTCACAGCAGGGGGCACCCAGAGTTGAACTGGGGACCTCTTGATCTGCAGTCAAATGCTCTGCCACTGAGCTATACCCCCTCCTGTGATGTCTGCCTCATCGGATTGAACATAACCACATTATGAATGGAAGACCTAATAAAACACCTGTTTTCTGAATTCAAGGCACCTTTGTGACTTTTTACAGTGGTCCCAAGATAAATCTGAGGAGTCACCAGGAAATCAATGTATGGATTTTCAAGATGCTCTTTTAGTCTTTGCATTTTCATTTGAGTTGCTGCGATTCAGGACAGAACAAACGGTAACAATTACTGCTAAATTGATTTTTTTTTTTTTTTGGTAATTGTTTTCTATGTAAGTAAGTAATTGAACTTTTTATTGGACGGGGTCTTCCTGTTGAATTAAAATGCTTGAACAGATCTTACAAAGACATTTTTGAACCCAGATGTTGCTCTTATTAAAAGATATTTATAATGAATGAATGTAATATCGGCCACTGATAAAGAATAAGTTGCATGTTAAGCTTTGCCTGTGCCTGTACCCACCGGAGGCTTATTAGAGCTAATCGATGAATTAAGATAAAATAAGATAAGATTGAACCCCCACAGGAGAAATTTTATTTGGTTGAGCAGCAAAAGAACCAGTGTGCAAACAATACAACGACTAGCAGTGCAAGGTAAGAACTGAGAAAAATGAAATAGGATAAAATAGAATAGAATAAAATAAATTAGTAGAAAATAATAGCAATATTATGCACTATGGATCTGTGTGCATATACCTGTGCTTTATTGATTTTAATGTATATCGGTCGATTGATAGAAAAATTAATTGGCACTTATTTCTCGAAAATCTGTAATTTTGTTGCGAACATTTGCTGCTTTTCTTTGTCTCATGTGACTGTTCACTGATTATCTTTGGGTTTCAGACTGTAGGTCAATCAAACAGGCGTTTTCAGGCATTTTTTCACAATTTCCTTGTGAGGCACAAATGGTCTATCAAGAACATAATTCCCTGATGAATCTATAATAAAGGTAACTGTCAGGTGAAGTCCAATATTATATGTTGTAATCAAGCTCAAATCTGTACATTAACATCATTAAAAAACAGTGTTTTGCATCAGGCGCTGTGGGTGTAAAGATGGCCCACACTGTGAATATGTGACCTCCAGCACTTCACGAGCTGAACCATTATTCTCATCCGGCGGCATACAGTGTGTGCGATGTGTAAAGAGAGTGTGTCTGTCCGTACGGAGGATGATGAGCAGGAGGAAGTGGAGGTTTTGGAGAGGGGGGATGGGGACAGTAGTGAGTAGAGAGAGGGAGGTTGGTGGAAGGGTGAGAGTGTGTTGGGATTTGTGGGGGCGGGTAGCGAGGGCCCACAGGGAGGACGGTGGGGGATGGTGAGGGATGATGGGATACTAGTGTGCCGAGTCCCCCCCCACCACCACCTTTTTCTAATATTATAATACCTCTATACTGTGAGCTGGCTAGCTCCATTTTCTGCCCTCAGTGCCAGACTATGAATGGGGATGTTTGCATGAGAGCTTTGTCTCTGCGCAGCGCTCGGTGCCATGTGCTTAAACAGGGCGCTCCATTCATGCACTCTCGCTGATTTTGTCTCATTAGACTGTGGGCGCCATGCATGTGGAGCTGCCGTTGTGTGTTTCTGCGTGTGTATGCATGCCTGTTTGTTTCTATAGAGTGTGAGAATTGATTGCCTCGCTTGCGGGGTTTGCCTCTGTAGCATATGTGTGCATCAGGCGTAGGTCAACATCTGTATCAGTGGTGAGGTATTTTTTTTCTCCCTCTGTGGCGATGACAGAGGCAAACAAAGGATAAGGAATGGAGGGATGGAGGGATGGAGGGAGGGGGTCGACTGCTCTCTCCAAATTCTGTCAAGATTTCCCCTTCCTCAGGTCAGTTGTGAAATCGACACACGCTTTGATGACCGCGCTACCCTCGGAATCACCCCCGTCCCGAAATGGCTTTGAACGGTGCGACCTGTGTTCCCCTGACCCGTGAGCGTGGGGTTTTTTTTTTGTCTTCACTCTGTACACATGTTGAATCGCAAACGTGCAGAGCGTGTCTGAAACGCACCATCAGCTTGCTCTGAGTCATCTCTCATCACCATTCTACTCTTTGTATCTATCAGTCTTTCAGACAGCAGAATGGCCCCTACAGTGCAGACCGAGGCTGAAAGCTGCAGCTGCTGCACACACTGAGCGGAGGCAAGGGACAGCACTCCCCCTGCTCCTACACACACACACACACACACACACACACACACACACACAGCCAGAGAGCTGCTCCTCCCTGTTTGTCTGATGTTTTGCTTTGCTTTAATAGCAAGACTGATGCCATTTAAATCTTTCGCTTCAATTCACTCAATGCAAATCCAGCTGCATAAGTGGGTTACCAAAGTCTTTCACTGACACATAGGCGAGGACAGTGAATGCAGCGCGGTCGTACAGCCGGTTCAACTTCATTTACTCTAACGTCACGTTTTCTAACCGATGCATTAACAAATGTGAAAGATCTGCAGAAGGATGCATCGATGTGAAGACTGCTGAAATCTGCATCTTTTTCTGCACAACGCTAAAACCATTTCAACTCCAAATTAGCATTTGAAAAATGAATAGGGATCCACTTTCACTGCCAGAATTTCAATTAAGAGATTAACATTTTAAACACCTTGAAATCAGAGCATCGACTGGGTTGTGTGTTACTAATAATAATGATTTTTCTCAGGTAAAATTTAATGTTTAATATTTAAATTTCCTTTTTACACTTCCGCCCGGGGACACCAGCATTATGTCTTCAGATTGTCCGTCTGTACAGACATCCTATTCTTATTAATGCGATATCTCAGAAACACCTTGAGGGAATTTCTTGAAATTCGGACTCACTTGGACTCAAGGATGAATTGCCTTGATTTAGATGGTCAAAGGTCAAAGGTGAAGTTCACTGTGACCTCATAAATTGTGTTTTTGGCCATGGCAGAAGAATTCATAAACTAAATATGACAAAATTTAGGCAGCTGAGTCACCTGGATAAAATGTAGCCAGTTAACAATGATATGTTCACATTGGTACGTGTCATGGGCCAAGTACCATTGTGACATTTCGACAAAACATTCTATATCATGCAAACATGTTTATGACCTAACATGCATGTCTGGAGGTGGAGGTGACTTTTGTTTTCCTACATATTTAATGATGTACACAGTCCAAACCAACATTAAAATACACCTTAAATGTTAAATGATTTACTATTATTGATCCAATAATAGAATTTAGTACATACATAATTCAATGCTTTCAAACAGACTGTTGGACTGGTACAAATTCTCAACTTTAACTTAAAAACTGCAATTACGGTGCTGCTAATTTAGGTTAGTTAAACTAAATCTGAATATGTTTTTCAGTACTGATGAGTGTAATGATGTAAAATACATCATTTATGTATAAATCAGATTTATTATAAGATACTAAACACAACTAAATGCAGTTTTACTCTTAAAAAAAAAAAATAATACACTCCCCATGTGCACCAGATCCACCTCGTACTCTTCCATTCACGTTCTCATTCCACAGCACAGACAGATAAAGTATATGTCAATAATTTTGGAACCAGCGACGGTATTTATACATATTTGAAATGTTATTTATAGAAACCTTCCTCTCCTTCATCCATCTTCCCTCTGCCCCGGCTTTTCAGCTCCTGCGGTATTAAAGATACGGTGCGGTAAATGAAGTCATCCCTAATCCTGTATGTGCTGTGTGGCCCCTCTGACGAAGGCTCATCAAGGTGAAAGTGCTGTGTGATTTGTTGGATATTATTAGCATGGTAATAGGGTCTTAGAAGACACGGAATGAGCGGGAGCGGCACACGCTGTGCATCCAGGTGTGTGATATTTAGCAGCAGCGGTCGCCTCAGGAAAAGGTCTGTCAGACGAACGAACACACACCGTAATGAACGACCAGCCACTTCCCTGCAGAACGTGAATAATATGAATAAGAGTAACGCACATGTACAGTAGTTTGCGAGCACACATTCAGAGAGTTTAAACAAAACGCGCACATTCGCAAACACACACATTCCCCCTGCCCTCTAAACCTGTCACCGAAGGCAAAGGTGCTCTGCACATGCACCTACACACGTGGACACACACACACACACACACACACACACACACACACACACACACACACACACACACACTCACACTCACACTCACACACGTCGAATACGCTCCATCCCTGCCTGAAGACACAACAAGAAACATCTAATTCTGAGTCACTGTGAGCCTGACTCACACACACACACACACACACAGCAGTTTTTTCCCTCAGGAGCTCTTCCTTCACCGATGCCCTTTAACTTGGTTACTGGGACACACTGGCTCTCTAAATCATCAAATAGTGTATAATCTTACTTAGTCAATACATTACACACAGAATCAACTGCCTTCATTCACCCGCAGACCCTCTGCCTCCTCCTCCCTCCTTCCCTCCTCCCTCAGCTCCTCCCTCAGCTCCTTCCACTCGTCCTCCTTCCTTCACTAATGAGTCTCCGAGTGTGTTGCAGGTGAGCCTGAGCCTGAGGAGGTGATAGCTGTGTGCCTCCTCCACGTGTGTGCATCTTGTGTGCTTCTTGGCATCGCATGATTATGGATGAAAACATACACACGCTCACGGAGACGCCTGGGCGTGCGTTCACCTCAGGTTAACTCGTCTCCTCGCTGCTAATTAGAGATGAGAATCTGAAGGCTGATGAGTCAAAGTACGAGAGGAAGTGTGGCTCAGTCCTGCTGCTGCACATGTGATGGAGATAGGCCAAACAACTGATGATGTCATCTGCCAAAATGCATTATATGGGCTGAAAAGAAAGGTGAGGAAAATAAGATAAATGCTCAACAAGAGAATAAAATTTACTATGAATTATCATGAATTCTGTGCAAAAGGAAGAATATTAGCAACATTGGAACTAGGGACCTCTTGATCTGCAGTCAAAGGCTCTACCACTGAGCTATACACCCTTAGATAATGTAAGCAGGAACAATTTCCTTAATATCTTCCATTAACCCATCCAGCAGTGCAGTGACAGGCACTGTTGCCTCACTGCAAGAAGTTCCTGGGTCTGATTTCCAGCAGGTGCCTTGTGTTTGCATGTCCTCCCTGTGTCACTGACCACCCTGACTTCCTCCCACACTTGACAGACATGCAGGTTAATTGGTTGCTATAAAATTGCTCTAAAGGTGTGAATGGTTGTTGTCTCTTTATGTGAGCCCTGTGATGAACTGGCAACCTTTCCAGGGTCTCTCCCGCCCGTTAATCTCCTATTTACTGACTGCTAAAAACGCGAATACAACATAAATAGGATAGGCGCCCTTATAAATGTCAGAATAATTCACTCAAAACAGTGCTACATAGAAGAAAATATTGAAAACTATAGCACGGTTTTATATATTAATGTATATAGATATATGCCAACTCCTTTTTTTGTGTCTTTCATCGAAAGTCTCTACAAAAATCAATGTAAGAATCGCCATTCCAAAGTTTTTGAAGTGTTGGAATGTTTATGGTCTGTGGTCTATTAAAGGGGCACTATGTAGTTTTGCGGAAGAAATACAAACTTATTTTTTTTCATATTTACAATATGAATGAGGTAATGATACAAACTCAGAAATATTTATGTTTTCCATAACTGAATAAACAAGCTGTCCTCAGAGGAAAATAAGGTTTTGACGCTAGAAAGGTGGCAGGGTCCGCCAAGTATAAACAAAGTAAAACAGTACGAAGCTGTGTTGTCCTTTAATATCAGTGTGTTTATTCTGTTTATTCAGTCCTGAAAACAAAGAGTTTGTTTATTTAGTTTGTTAAGGCAATAAAAAAAAAATCATTCAATGAAGATCTTTCTCTTCTGGTTTAAAAGTTCTTTCCCAAAATTTCATAGTGCACCTTTAACAAGAGACAAAGCCCCACATCAGCACTTTCAACTCGTTTTCTAGGCTCTTCTCTTTATGATATTCTGTTCATTACCAAGTAAAACGTGCTCTGCGTGTTCACAGATTAATAGACTGACTCCAGATCAAAGAAATACTATTTAGAGCCGATGAATACAAACGAGGACAGCACTCCACATATGGAGTCACAGCTATGATTGTATACAATGTGTAAATCAACAGAGGGGGCCCGAAGAGTT
>OMLP01002772.1:45664-80389 GCA_900302685.1 Spondyliosoma cantharus | reverse complement strand
CCGAAGAGTTTAATCTGCAGTGGAGTGTTCCAACTCTGAGCTATAAACACATCACAGTAATGATAAAAGATCACAGGAGGTTATTGTAAAGTGGTAGGATGCAAAGCTCTTATAATCTCATTCTACAGAGTCTTTGGGTAACAAACTAAAAGTGATATGAAAAAGTGGAAGCAGGGATCAAACATGCAGGATGTATAGAATACAGCATCGGTATGAGGTTTAAAGCTCCCAGTTTAAATGCTTTTGAGGTTATCCATTGTTTGCTATAACATTCTGCAAAGCTAGGTCACACGTGTTCATAGTGTTGTTTGTATTAGCTATAAGGACAGGGGGCACCCAGAGTCGAACTGGGGACCTGTTGATCTGCAGTCAAACGCTCTACCACTGAGCTATACCCCCTTCACCTTTGAAGCCTGCTATCTTTGTCAATTTCCGTGGCTGTTTTTCATGGGCATTCATTTTAGGTTTCAGGTGATTGGATGAAATATTTGTTTTTCCTCATCTGTAGTGGGCTAAGTGACAATCAACTAAACAGCGGAAGAGCTCCACTGGAGCGCCCGGTAAACCAAACTCTTACCGATGCCAGTCGCGGTCGAGAAAGAAAGCCAGAAAATCTGAGAAGTCGATCTTAGTACACTGTTGGAAAAAGGACCAAAAAAACTTGGCAAAACATCTGTCTATGAAAGGGTAACTTCAACCTATCATCAAGTTGTTTGCAGTTCTTACAATGAAATATACTCTCCATTTTCACATTGTTGTTCAGCAGTTACATCTCTTGCTTGTTGACGAAACTAAACCGCATCAGTTGCTAATTCCAGATGGGTGCAAACTGGCAAGATTGAAGGATCTCCTGCAGCCAACTGCCCATTGAGGTCCATTCGAGGGGGCACCCAGAGTTGAACTGGGGACCTGTTGATCTGCAGTCAAACGCTCTACCACTGAGCTATACCCCCACCCCTTTCGCCCACAGACCCTCACAAGTAACTTGACGGACCAGATGGTTTGTTACACAGAACCATCCGGGAACTCATCCTTTGGAAACTGATCAGAAAAGGACAAAAAAGAAGAGAGAAAAACCTTCAGTGCTCTTCTTTCAAATAGATAGACTCTGCTATCTGCTAGTCTAAGGAAACTTCTTGGACAGCTGCCCCTGCTGGTTATTTAATGAACAGTTGATTCTGTATTATGAAGTTGAAAGCTCCAACTTTTCTAGCTTCTCACATAGTGGAAGCTTGTCCTTTGTATGCTACAACACATGCTCAGAATACAGCTTGTGTTTGTTATAAACAGAGTATTAGTATTAGTTGAATTCTGAATTTCACCCACAGTCCCTCAAATGAGTAAGCCGACGTGCCAGATGGTTTGTTACACAGAACCATCTGGGAAGTCGTTCTTTGAAAACTGGTTAAGGACAAAAAAAAAATCAGAACAGTAGGAGAGCGCTTCCAGAGAAGCCCATTAGTAAATCAAAATGTTACCCAAGGCACTCGGGAGAAGAGTTAAAACAGACTCCATTGAGAGGAGGCTTCAGCGTTGTTGTTTGCTCTCCTTTCAACTGAGAAATACTCTTGTTAGGAGCTGAGGTTCAACAGCACCGTCAGAAGCTGTTATTGTGGATCTCGCAGGAGTAGTTGCTTCTGTACTATATGCTCTGAGGACTGTTTGTACTGGATATAAACAGAGAGGGCACCCAGAGTTGAACTGGGGACCTGTTAATCTGCAGTCAAATGCTCTACCGCTGAGCTATACCCCCTTTCTTGCTGGCTCTATTGAATGCTTAATCTCACCCACAGACCCTCCAGATGGTTCGTCACAGAGAACCATCTTGGAAGTCGTCCTTCCGAAACAGTTTGGAAAAGGACACAAAATACTTGGCAGGTGAATGGATGAAACATTTGTCTGCTTCATCTGTCAAGGACCAACCAGTCAACAAATGCTGCCAGCAAAGCCTGTTTGTACATCAAGAGAGAGAGAGCGAAAACGTCTTTTCTGTTGAGAGAAGCGTTCAGCACTGTTCTTGCTCTTTTTACTCTCTAGTTCGGATATAAGTGTACTACAGCAGCATCTGTGCTAACGTCTATGAGGAGCCGATATTTTTGAGGTCCATTCGAGGGGGCACCCAGAGTTGAACTGGGGACCTGTTGATCTGCAGTCAAACGCTCTACCACTGAGCTATACCCCCTCTGTGCATAGCCTGTCATGTTCTTCATCTGTTACCTCTTTTGAATGCTGCATTTCTCACACACAAACACTCAAATAAAACACCGTGACTGACTCAAGGAGGAATCAACATCCCTCTCGAGGACAGATCTGTTTAATTTGTGGATTCACGAGCCTTTAAAAGTCTCCGCACTGTGTTTGATAGTGAAAGTGTCCTTGTCGATGCTGTAGTCGACCCGTGTTAATTAATTTGCTCCATGCTAATTACAGGCAAAAATCAACATGGGACTAATATCCCCACGGATTTTAAAGGGCAAAGCAAGGTGTTTAAACACTTGAGTGTATGAGATAGAAATACATGAACTGAATTTGTTAATTAATTATTATTTGTGACAAAGGCAGTAAAAGGAAGGGATAGTAAAAATGTCCCGCAGTGTATTTTCTGTGGGAGCTGGATTTATTACACTTATTACCAAAGGCCTGAGTCAACAGATAAAAGTGTCGGGTGTTTTTCGCAGCTGGGGTGATATCCATAAGCCGCATGATTGGTCGGTTGGTTCGTACATTTGTGGCTAACGCTATTTATAGCGTACGTTATTTATGGTATGCTATATTTAGACACTTTATCTAGCTATCCATCCATCCATGTGTCTGGTCATATATTGTCCTCTTTATTATCAAGACATCATGGGATCAAGACAATGTGTCATGGGGGGTATAACTCATTTCCAGTCTGGATGCCTCCTGTGAAAACTGTTCATTGGTCTTGTTTCTGCAGTTTATTTTAGCATACGGATGCGAGTGATGTTTTATTCTCAGCAGGATTGTGAGCCCTGACGTTAAGGCTGAGAACCGCTGGCACACAACACAGAACGTTATATAACATCAGGTGTCAAACAGTTTACTAGTGAGTCCTGAGAGTCCACAGGTTTCCGCTCCAGACAGACACCTAAACACAAGACACCAAAACACAACACTGCAGGTAACTGCACACAATACATCTCGCCTCTCTAGTCAGTGGCTGCAGTTACAGGGTGCTAAATACAATGATCGGAAACATGCTGTTTAACCCGCGGTGAGCACTTTGCATCAATATCGATCCGCCAAAGTGGTTTTGTATCGAAGCGACAGTCTGAGCAGATTCTCCTGCAATGAGACAGAACGAAAAACGTCTTTAATGGTCTATAAATGTTTCACACAGAATTAATATTACTGACTCATTTTCTCCAGGCTCATTACATTTAAGAGCACTTTTGAAATGATGTGTGACTAAAAGCAGCTTCAGGTAAAGGAGACTTAAAGGAACACTGCAATGGTTTTTTAATTACCAGAATGATTGTTATTCTTAGAATGCCAATTAACTGAAGCTGGGTATTAATCACAATGTTATGATGCGAGTACCCTTGAAGTATCAATGATTACAAAAGACTACTTTAAAAGGGAAACTACAGGAGAGTTGCTAAATGAATTAAGTTAACCTAGCATTCAAATCTGCCTACTATTGCCTGACTGCTTGATTTGTTTTCCCAGTTTTCTGTGAAATGATCCTTCTTATTTATTTTTTATGTTTTTAGTTTTATGTCCCAAAGCCATGTAGCAGTCAGACTTTGTATTTGTCATCTATGAGTTAATTTGCTACTCAGCTAGTTTTTGTCATGCTTTATCAATGTTTTCAAGAATTTCTGCACAAAGTATCTTCCCCACACAGGCACACTCATAGACTGACTCGAGCTGAAGGAACATTATTAGCTCATATTATCCATCCTTCAGTTTTAATCAAACGTACGTGAGTTGTTTTGCATTGCTCAGTGAGTGAACCTGCCGACCTGCCGTGCTCTCTCACTGACCCTGCTGTGTCTGCTCACGCTTTGGTTTCAGATGAGCTGAAACTAAAATATTCACATATTCAAATATATCACTGTGCAGACGAGAGAGACAGTGGAGGCAGCCAGAGCTGAACAGAAGAACTCCTGACCTGCTGTCATATACTCGGCCAATGACTTATAACAGCGGATTTGATTAGACTAAATGGTATCCAAACATTCATTCCAGTGGATTCCAAACCAAACACAAGAAAAGCCTCTCGCTTTCTGGTTGCTCTCTCCATGTTGGACAGTGGGCTGATACGATGCGTGTCTTTGTCTGAGTTCATAAACAACACAAATGTCATATCTTGAAACAGCTCTTTAAGTGAAACTGGATTTAGGTGATTCAGAGGGTTTTTTGTGAATATGAATGATGCTCAACAATCATTCTCGGGGGCCTTTGCTTGAACAAAAAGCTGATTTTTTTTTCCTTTGTACAGTTTATCCCAAACTGTCTCTGAGAAAGCTGCTCCTGTGACTCTGTGTATGAAATATGCAGACAGGGTCAAGAGGTTCGGCTAGTGTTTGACTAAACATTCAAACCAGTAGGACATGTGACCCACCTCTCAGAAAAAACGTGTACTTCTTCCGTACAACGTGATCAACTAGAGTCGCTTTGCTGATCGGGATATTTTGGCTGCATTAATTAAGTTTTATTAGTTTGAGTCTTGAGGAAAGTTTAATATCAGGAAGTTGCCACTCAAGCGAAACTTTCTGGTGGAAAAACTTCCTGACTTCACTTGTTGATGAGGACGAATATACTGTGTTGTCGTATTTAAAGATGCGCTATGTACCCGAACCTTTCCATGAAATCCCCATTTTCAGATGACACTGCCGCCTCAGGCTTAATGCACATTAATAGCATCCCGTCAGGCTACAACTGCAAATAGCGAAACAGCTGTAATGGCTCGAGTGGAACCAGTGACAAGAAGACATCTGACGAATCTGTCACTCAAGCCTCCGCTTGGATGTTTACATGGAGGATAAACTGTCAAATGAGCCAAATTAGTTTGGTTTATGCAGACAGGCTGAAGGATTATGGGAGTTAAGCAACCCCAATCTCCGCAATCCATCTATGAGCAGCCTGTTTTATGACATATTTGTTGCTAAGATGCGCTTTTGAATCATATTTTTCAGGCAGAAGATTTACAAGACGCCCGTGATGATAAGTGGGTTCAAATGTCGAGCTGTTCAACTGTTGTTCTTGTGCTGAGGAGGAGTGTGAGAAATGAAAGTCCAAGCTCTCTCTGCTGCACTATATGATATGAACCCTGATGGTGTCAAACAGCACTTTATATGTATGTATTTATATGTATTCTTTATGTAATCTAAGTGATGGGTCGTGCCTTTGTGCAATCATTTTGTTTCATGTAGTCCGGGTGTATAAATGATGAGTTTTATTGAAGGAAGCTCAGATTTACAGACTAAATTTGTAACCACTGAAGGTGTTTTATTCATGGGACATTAGTCTCAGAGAGCATAATAAACCAATTCGCTCCACTGTTGGGGTTTATCCACTACAAAGTAACACGTTAGAGCACTCAGATTACTTTTTTTTGCCGTAACGAGTAACATAACACATTATTAGTTAGTTAGTAATCCATTATTTAGTTACATCTTCAAATGAGTAGGACTGGGTTATGAACTTCGGAAATGTTATGACACTGACCAAATTGCCTCATTTCTCTCGAGTATGGAAAAAATGTCTCGTCATTCGATATCAAATTTCAATTCCAGTGGAGTTAATCTTATCAGCGTCAGTGAGCCAGTAAGGATGTAGCATGCATTTCTTCCAGCTGTGAACAAACCCTCTCCATTTCCTTTGTGCATTTGCCCTTTGAGACAATACTACTCATTAACAGCACACTCAGAAATTCATTCATTTAGTGTCTATAATGTCTCATTTTCGAAGTAATTTTGTCACTTTTCCTGTGTGTCAAACAATGTATTATAAAACCCCTGAAAGAGACTGTAGTATGGGTTTGGGAGACATTAGGGAGGTGGTTTGGCTGTGAATCCAACAAGCATCTGCTGCTGAAAGCTCTTCAAGTCAGTGTTATAAAATACCATCAATTTTGGCTTTAGCTTTGCAGCATCAGCATTCATCCAGAGGGGGGTACCTGGCATTGAATTGGGGACCTTTTGATCTGCAGTCAAATGCTCTACGACTGAGCTATACCACCTTGTGCTCATAACACACAGTGACAGAAACAGAGAGTTGTTCCTCTTTATGTCAGCAAGAAGAGAAAGTAGTAAATCATCTCTCCCCGTGCGCTGGCTGAGTCTGCAAAGATGAGCTCGACATAAACACGCAAATAAAAAAGTGACTTACAATGCGATTTAGCGAGTATTAATCACAAGTTAGAAGTTGAACACGGGGGGTACCCACAGCTGAACCGGGGACTTTTTTTCTCTGCTGTCACTCAAAGCTGCGAATAGCTGCCTTCAGTCTTCCTCTAACTGTGAGTGTGTGTGTGTGTGTGTGTGTGCAAGACCAAAACAACTTTGTTTTTTCCACAGGTTAGTGAAATTCTCTCTGTGATGGTTTTGGATAAATATCATCATCAGATCTTGTGCAGTTTTTCTATGAAAACCAGCATGACCTAAGAAAGTGCTCCATAAAAACCCCCTCACATCAAAAGGAGACGAGGATGTCAAATTATTCATGGCTATTACCAAGATGACACGCCCCTCCCCCCTCCAAAAAAGCAAAACATTTCCTCACTTATCAACTTCACATTTATGGAAAGAAAATGGGAAAATTACCGTAGCTGTACATTAAAGAAAAACATTTAACAGAAGCTCCAGTCTTTGAGCGACACGATGTGAATTTAAAGAGGATTTGTGCCCCCTTTGATTTCTCAGCACATGATCTGTGAAATTTGGAGATAGCTACTTGTCCGCTGAGAAGACACAGATAAGAAAAGAGGCTGAGATAGCGTGCAGTGCTAATTTGAGCAACCGGCGCTGGTGAGTGGATTTGGACAATATCAAACGAACATCTCTTATTGTTCGCCGCGTTGCAATGATTATGACTCTATACATGCGAGGGCATTAGGGAGTGAGCAGAGTGATGGAGTGAGAAGGGCATGCAGAGGCTGAAAGTGATGGGGAGGATTATGACCGAGTGTCCATATTTTCGGCGGGCAGAAACTGCAGTGTATATGTGGTGGACATAAAATGTTCAGTGGCCAGGGTCGGTGATTATTTGGACGCTTCCCAACTTGAATCTCGGAGAGTTCACGTTGTCCTTTTAATGACTTCACGGAAAACTTTCTTGATGAGCCAGTGTTATTAGATTTTTCATTGCCCTTCTTTTAGAGCCCCAAATCCACTGGCATTCATAACAGGCAGCATGTTGGGCATCAATTATTTGTTATACTTTGACACATTGGACTTGGTGTGATACTCTTTGCCAGCAGTCAAAACTATACTGTTAGAGTAACCCAACTGATACTGTGGTTTTTACACAAAAGGCTGAAAGTTGAGTGAAAAAAAGCCAGTATTGAGATATAATCTGATCTTTTCTTTTTTTTTTACATAAACAGATATTTCTCCTGATGAAGATCCCGTTGATTTAATTTATACTTAAGAGTTGTGACTGAGATTTGTTCCTTGGATTTTATGATTGAAGAAGAGTCACGATGCAAACATGCCACACTGGGCTGATGGTTGGCAGTCTGCAAATATCGGGTTGTCGGTGAGCATCTGCCCCACACAGTTGGCAGAGCCGACACAGCAGTATGTGGGCTGTAGTTTCCCCTGTAAACACGCTGACCTCTTCTGTTGGCGTAGCTGCAGCGTCTCTGGGCTAGTGAGCAGACAAGTGGCATGGGCTGTCCGCTCTACCTGGCCCAGAGACACTCTGGCAGCAAAGAACTGCTCTGGAGGATCAGTGATCCCGACAGGAGCAGGAAGGAGGCTGGAGGGGTCGGCGTGTTTACAGGGGGGACTACAGCTCATAAACCACCGTATCAGAACCGCAAGAAACGTAGACATAACCAGGCTACGCTAGTTCGGGTCAAGCATAGACAATGCAAGCAGCAAAGGCAACCGATCAGAGGTGGTGTAGGGCGGGTCTTGCAAGAAAGCCAGCCTGCCATCGATAGTAATACATTTGTAATAAGATCATGATGATAATAATGATTATATGTCAAAATCTGGTTCCAAATTGTATCAGAATTAAAAAAAACTCTTTCTGCCTTTAAACCCCTTTGCTTCATGTTGTCAGGAAAACATGTTAGAAAACCTTACCTACGTTCCTTCTTTTTACTCTCAGTGATGGTTTTATCAGTAATTTGTTTCTACAAACACGTCCAAGCTCACTTTGAAATAAAAAGAAAATGCTTCAGGTTATTTATTTAGGCTGTCCCGTCAAATTTGTCATCTAAGATGCACCTTAACAGTGTTTTAAAAGCACAAAGGCCACTATCCGCACCGTTTCCTAAAAGCCCCGCTGTCTTGTGCTCCTCTCCTGTGGCCAGAGGTCTCACAAAGTCAATGAGTTGAGTATCTTTTACCAAAACCATGTTCTTCCCGTCTCACCCTATCACTGTCAGACTTCCCCTCCCCACTGCCCTCCGAGGGGTATTAAAACCTCCACCACCACCTCCTCCTCATCCTCATCAGCACCACCCATACGAACACACACCCACCCCAGCCCCCCAACCATGACCCAGTTTGGCGGGGGATAAGGGGGTAAGTGAGGACCATTGTGAGTACCACAGGGAGAGAGGCAAGATGCTCTGCCTCCCGCATTCCTCTCTCTTTCAGGAAGAGCTCACACTTGGTTAAGCACACACACTGAAGCTCTTCACCAGAGAGCGGCCGCCGAGATGTGCGTTTTGTTTTGAGTTTTTTTGTTTGTCGGGATGCCGCTGCTGATTTTAGGTCATGGCGGTTTGATGTCAGCGCAGGTTAAGGGGTATGTAAAGGAGGCTAAGTGAGACGAGGAGGCAGAGACAGAGATGAGGGCCCTCAGGTTGAGAGACAAAGGACACAGTACCTGGCATCTGGGAGAGAAGGAGTAGAGTGAGTATGCTGCTTCATCACTTTACTTTGCTGCTTGTTTCTTGTCTTCATGCGCTTGTTTTTTTATTTTATTTCTTGATTAGAAAGTGACTTTAAGTGATGATAAAGCAAATAATCGTTCATTTGTAACCGATCAGGTCAGAACATTATTTTTCATGATGTGTTTCTTGGCGTGAAGCTGCATTAAAGAGGCACATATGCACACAGGGAAGCTGCTCCTGCCTCAGAGATTCATCCTGTAACATATGGAACTGGTTTGCCATTGCGTTTCTTCCCTTCGGACACTGTTAATGAGGGAATTTTTCAGTTTCCCATGAACACAGTGGGTGAAATGCTTCCTTCCTTCAAAGCCCGCCTCCCCCCTGCAAAAGGAAGAAGAATAGCTCATTCATCCATCTCCGCGAAGACTTCGTCATCTCCAGACTCTCTCACAGGCCGAGGTTTAAGTTTGGTTTGACCACGCAAAAGAAAAGAATGTTGAGTTTCTATTTTTGTCCATCTTCTGATTTGAATTCCTTTATGTCTTTCGCTACACGTTTTAGAAGCCAGAGGCCCAATTGGGGTGTACTGTCTACTCAACCCTTTGGAATTTATAGTTTATTTGTGTTTCATGGCCGCATGCATTGATCACTCTGCAAGTAAGTTTCATGTCTGTGTTTGTGCGTCTGTGTAAATACATGCCACATGCAGTCTGGTAGAGATTAGTCTTTGAAATGGATCTGATGTACAGCTCCGATAACCTTCTGTGTGGGTGAACTTGATGCAGAGTCACCCTTGGCATGCTCGTTTTTAATCACGTCGAGGACTCTTTTGAACAAAGTTGCAGCTCGGAAAGAAAAAAAAAAAAGACAATGAAGACAACCAGAAAGTGTCGAGAAGAAATCCATTTTTAGCTCAGCTGGATTTTTTTTTTTTGGGTGATTTGAATATCTCTGAGTGCTTGACAAAAGGAGCTTATCGGGCGCCTTCAGAGTAGAGGAGAACCACAATATGAGAAAACCCCTCTGCTTTTCAAAGCTGTCTTTTCACGCAGCGCTGTTTGAGTTGGTATCTCTGCTCGTATCGTGAGTTCACGGGTGGATTCTGGCGACCTTTTGTGACAAGGGTTTGTTGGTTTGATGTCGGGTCTCCTAACTCCACAACAGTCACGGTTTAACCCACATCTGACGGTCCGGGGGGTTGTCATGGACAGATGTCTGGCTGGCTACTGTGTGGGCAGATTAGTTTGGTCTGTGCAGTGTGTGCGGGACAAGGTGGAGGCTCACAGGGGGCATCAGTGAAGCCCGAGGATGCTGCTGGCAGAACAGCGGGAGAGGGCACTGTGGCGATGACCCTCGAATAAGGACAGTCAGAGGAACATCAGCTCCAACAGAACACGCTCAGAGGTCCCAATCATTCCTCTCATAGCGCTCTGATGCTTCACTCCGATTGTTGTTGAAAGAATGTGTCTGGTGTCTGGCTTTATTATGAATTCAACAGAAGGTATTTTATTATATGACGGCTATGCTTTAAAAGAAGCTTGCAAGCTATTGACTATAGAACTCATTGTGGCAGAAAATTCCATCTCATCCCATTTAATTATTGGCTGCATTGTCCAATTTTCACAATAAAGGTGTTTATTTTTAAATCTTTGTTCACGCTGCCGCACGTCATTGTCTGCCGTTAGGACGGCTTCAAGCTCTGGCTTCAGTATTTTAGTTTTTGTTGAGGATTCCTGTTGATGTAAAATGTTAAAAATGTGGCATCCTCAGAAAAGAAGTGCACGTAGCCTTTCCCCCTTTCTTCTCACCACCTTCTCTTTCCAACTTTGACTCACTGTTAAACGCAAAATTTCATTTACAAATAATGTAAACCTCTCTGACCAGAGGCAGTTTGAGTTAACCAGTGTGAGGTTAATCCAGAAACAAGATTAAAAGAAAAAATCCTGAATTAAATCTGACATCTTGCCACTTTTGCAGAGAAAAAGAAAACAATATCTAAAATTTTTTATCCTGGTAAAACCATTATAATGTTATGTCTACGTTCTAAAGTGGTGCTTTAAAGCTCAGATAAAAAAAAGATTTTTAAGCCATCTTCGACATTTGAAACTTAAGACATCATTTGTGGTCAGAGAAAATAATTACAATATGGATACGTAATATTTAAAACTGAAACTACTGATGGAGAGCAAACATTTTTTTCTCATTTGTGAGTTTATCGTTCTTGTTGTAAGTTATTTTTTCAGAACACTTTTAACTTTAAACATTCTTATGATGGGGACAAAACTGACATGTCCCCAGTGTAAATGGGTGAACTAAGGAAAACGTTTTCTTCATAACTCAAGTTCGACATTCATTCCTTTGCAATGGCAAGGAAGCTTGTAGCAGCACTGGAGCAAAAAAGTTAAAAAATAAAATAAAAATAAAAATAAAAAATGTGGCCTCTAGGCACAACTGCATATGGCAAACAGACACAAAGTATGACAAAACAAATCATAACATAGCAATTCATAAACCACACACTCTCATTCCTCTTTCCATTTTATAAAAATGCAATTGTCAGTAGCGAACGCTGCTAAAAAAATTCACTCTGCAGCAGAGTTGCATGATGTTGCTCACCAGAAATTGCTGCAAAAATAAACATCGGCACATAGAGTTTTGAAATCTTCCCAATCAAAATTCATGAATGTGGAAATTAAATAAGAATGAGAATAAGTTTAATACTACTGCACTCAATTTGGATAGATGTACTGGTTGCCTGTTTTTTTTTTTTTTTATTACCAAATGCCGAAGGGCTCAATATAACATTCAGAGATCATATAAGTGGATGCCGTGCGCTGTCATGATGATGGAGCGAATGCTTTTTCAAGCGATAGGCTGCGGGAAAAAAGCCGAAATGGTGCAAGTCATTAAAAGTTGCACAGAAGCAAAGAAGCAATCATAATCACATAAAAAGTGTGGAGTCAAAGGTGGAGGCAGCAGGTCGGCAGTCAGAGAGGCAGCAAATCAATCTTGGCTGAAGAAGCGCTGACAGTTTTCTGCCTCAAGATCTTTTTTACAATCACTCTAAAAGCAGTAAGAGAGAAAATCCAACTGATAATAAGCATGATGATGAAGCAGACTGAGGAACTGTTTACAACAAGCCTCTCGTGACATTCATACTCTGCAGGGGGAAAAAGTACATCTGTGCTGTGAGCTGACTGATGGAGAGCGGCTGCTGCATCTGTACGGATGTTTCGCTTGTGAATGAGTTCTGCTGAGGTTAGCGGAGACAAAATAAACTACTCTGGAATGTTTGATGATGTTACTACTTTTTTACGTGAGCGTGCATTTGAGTGGATCGCCTCTGGATGAACCTTAATGAAGCGGAGCATCGGCTTGATTAAAGTTCATCCAGAGGCTCATAAAGCTGCCTTACATACACTCGTTACTACCATTTACATTAGGTTCATTATCCAAACTGCCTTCGGCCACGTGTGTGTATTAATATGAAGGATGCTTTGTGGTGTTGTGGCTGTCTGTGTGGTTAAACATGGAGCTGCATATATGAAAGACAAGCTGGAATATGGAATATGGAGACAAATCGTTTAGAGGCAGAGAGAAAAGACAAATCTTCAACTCACCTTTATTAGTAATGTCGTTTATTAACAGTCAGAGACTCAAAGATTCATTAAAGATCTCTGACCTCTGTTCAGTTCCTTTAGCTTTTAAATTGTAGTTGGTCCATCAACTGTGTAAATTTTGAATTCTTATTTACAGAGAAATCCTCAGCCCGCAAATATAGACAATTTTAACCCTCATATTATATATAAATATATATATTTTTTTTTTTTTGTTCTAATGAATTATTTAATATTCTTTAGTGCACCTTTTTAACACGTCATCGAGAGCAGGATTGCCCAAAGGCTAAGGTTAAATTTGGCCTCCCAGATGTTTGTAAATAAATAGATGAAATAATAATTTTTAAGCTGCTTTCTTGTTTGGGTGAAAAAGACTCTTAAAATATGCAAGATCCCTATTTATAAACAGTGTTCCATAATCTGAGCACACCGAAATCTCACTTAACAATACAAAACAATAGAATTTGTGCTGTCTCCATTAAGTTTCAATTTTGGAAGAAGTTGTTTGATAAGTGGATTTAATGACTAAGTGAGTAAAGGCAAGTATTAGAAGTAAAACAGTCCGGTAAGTTCAGAAAATGACATCCCTTTCCAGTAAGGCAGCCTCTTAAAGATACTGTAGTTAAAGACAACACTTTACGCGTTGCCATCTCACGATATCTCAAAACAATATATAACCCACATGTTTAAATACAACACTCGACCTGGCTCACCTGTTATGTACCTTCACCTGTTGCTGCGCAGAACTCCCCTCGATGAGACATGCAGTTACTGCACATCTCCCTGTTACACAATTACAGCCCTTCCTCGTCCACCTGCAGTGGTCCCCTGCACATGTCGGGCGTTTGTCCTGTCGTGGGCTCATTACCCTGGTGTCCCTCCCGCGCTCGAAGCCCTCCAGCCGGAGCGCTGCGTCCACATCATGAGTCACTCCTGTGAATAAGGAGCGCCTCAACTAACCCCAGTGCAGACGTTGTCGTGGCTCTACTCTGGATGCTTTTTGGAGGCTGTTGCTCGTGTGCGTGTGCGTACTACATCAGGATGTGAGTCTCTGTGGATCCCGAGGGATGAAAGCCAGTGACTGAGGGGATCCCTCCAGTGACGCTTGACTGTAATTGTGTGTGTCTGATTGAATCGGCCCGTGAGGTCGTCATGGGGAGAGTTTCACCCCCTGAGGAAGTGATCCGGTTGACCTTTGACCTTGTACTGTTCTGGTAGTGTTAGGAGCCTTGTCGCGGGCTCAGACGTACCAAAGAGGCCCGTAGTTTGATTATTACTGAGTCGTGACCCTTTCTGTTTTTCTATAGAACCATTGATCCTGACAGTGATTGCCTTTCAAACCTCATTAAGGAGATTAAACAGAAGGGAGTTTTGTTTCCTTCTCTGACTCACAAACCAGTCTGGTGTGACATTTTCACGTGCGACATGATTTCCGCCAATTTGCTGTTCATCTTTTTAAATCAGAGCAACAGACAGCCTGCTGTGTCTGCGCGCTGCTATTCGGGAGGCTGACTCACCCCCAGTAACTTAATGCACAGAGTCAGCTTCTTACCCCTAACTGCCCCACTAGCTCCTGCAGACATAAATTGGATGAGAAGGCAAAATGCCAGGTTATATGTGGCTGAGGTAGCAGTGGTGTATTAAGCCCGGGCAGCCGTGTGCCGGGGCTGGAGCGTCTCTCCTGGTCAGGTGGGAGTGTGACAGTTCCTGGTGCACAAACTACCGAGGAACTCGACGAGGTAAATACAATCCTTCATCAGAGGACACACTGAAGAGTCCGTGTCTTGTAAACATCCGAGGACTGATTTTAGCTTAAAAAAAAAAGTCCTGGTTACATAACACAGACATATTATCATTTTGAGAAGTATTTGGCAGGTTGTACTGAAACATTAAGAAATTAAAAACACCTCTGACCCAGTGGTTGGTCAAGTTCAAACATTTTACAAACCCACAGAGCCACTAAACTCTGATTGGATCCCATGTTTTTGTGAATTTTGAAAAATTGTATTAAAAAAAACATACGATACAAAAAGAAAGTTGCCTAAAATAGTGACTTTTACCTGTAAATTTCCCATCTGATTTTAGTAAGTAAGTTCAATGTAAAGTCTCACATTAATTGCAAAGTTTTTCTCTCATATTGCATCAATGTGAATTAGTTAAATAACGTAGTTACTATGAGTTAGTTTATACACATTCCCTCAACATGATAAACTTTGCACCGAATGTGAATGTAGAATTAGACGCAAAAAATGACAGTATATGAGTTTAAAATACTTTACTTACCGTTTTCTAGTAATGTAAATTATTCCCCTTTTCACCAGTGGTGCAGCGAGTTTTAACATTTCTAATATTTCACTCAGTGTCAACATCGAGGGCTGGAACACAAAGGAAAAACAGCAGAAAACTACAGTCGAGTGAATCTTAATTATATAGCCCTAAATCACAACAAAAACGATCTCATGACACTTTAAACTGGAGCAGGTCTTGACTTCACTCTTAAATCAATTAATTCACAGAGGCCTAACTCCCCCATTAGCAGGCACTTGGCAACAGCGGCAAGAAGGAAACTGCCTTTCAACCGGCAGAAACCTCGGAGCAAAACCAGACTTCTTGTGTGCGGCCATCTGCCTATATATGATGAGAAGTTAGGATAAGATATACATTTTGCCTCGTCAGAGTAGAGAGCGTGCACAGACATCAAACTCTGATTAAAGCAATGATTCAAATGAGGGAGGTGTAACAAAGCAAGCAAATATACAGTATGCAAACGCACTAATTACTCAAGTGGATGAGATCTGCAAAATTATATCTGCTCCCAGATTAAACAGATCTGGTTCTGGGCAGCAACATTTTATATAACCAATTTACAAACATGTGAGTCCAGTTTAGTTAGTTCTTCTAGTTCTGTTATTAGTTCTTCTTGATCAAAATAACATTTCCTTAAAAAACAGACAAAACTAAATACAAATAAAAACTGAAAACAGTTTGATCAAATGAACACAGAACATCCAAAATCATTTGACTCATCGTGTCAAGTCACGACCCAAGTTTTTACCAAGTTCAAGTCGAGTCTCAAGTCATTTACTTTCTGTTGAGTCAGGGTGCAACTCAAAACAGTGATCAAAGTTGACTCGAGTTCACATCTGTGACAATTAATTTGATGTGAAAAATGTCTGCATGTCTAAACAACAATAAGTCCCTGAAATTACCCCCAAAGTTGCCATTATAATAGAAATTACGATGCTGGAAAGACAAACAGTAGACAGAAAAACAAAACAGACCAATAATGTAATAATGATGTTTGTTTCCACAAAACATTAAACATCAGAGTAGGTTTATCATTATATTAAATGTTTCTGTGTCTAAATCTAGATTTTGTTAATTAAACGATAACAGTTCAGGAGAGTAAGAGTGATGTAAAAAAAATAATAATGATGTAATGCAGGAAAAGTCTGACAGAGCTCGACCATGGAAGGACATGACGATGACTCGGCGCGCTTGTGGCGAACTCCGGCCATTTCCTGCTTACTCATACATGTCGGTCACAGGCGCTCACAGTTAGCACTGTGGACTTCCTTCGCTGCTCCGTCTGACTGCAGGATCGGCCTCTTACTGTATGTGCGGACCAGAGGATTCCTGACATCTACCTCCTGTGTCCCAGGCGTGTCCTTATATGGTCAGAATGATCAATATGACACATGTTTCTTTGCGTGCCGTCTTCAAAACAATCCCGCCCTCTCTGCTCCCACTGGAGACACAAAGCAGAGGGCTGCCGGGGAGCTCCTGCTCGCAAAAAAATGCTCCCTCTCGCTGCAGCTCCATAAGCTCCCAACCTGCTGGGTAAGGATATCAGCCCTGGAAGCCCTTTAAACCCCAAACTAAGCTAGCATTCATGGCTGGATTTTCCTCTCAGTCTAGCTGACAATAAGCCATGCGCTGCTGCGGCTTCATGAGGGGGAAAGTTCTGTGGAGGTGTCATACTCATCCCCCAAAGCTGCCCTGAGGGACAGCAGTGTTTGGGTTCAGCTCCACTGCCTGAGATAATGTGGGTCTGCTCTCTGACTCCCCGCTCCAATGGTTTGTGCCCGGCCACCTGCTGATTCTGCTGGTTTAGATGGAGTGCCTGGAGCCCAGACCTAACCTACATAGGCAACATGTCCCTCTTCCTAAAACTGAGCTCGAATTCAGCGCTGCACAATGCCATTCACCTCTCAGCCAGAACAAACCAGTCAACTTAATACAATCCTGAAAACTGCACCTCACACAGAAGAAGGCTCACTAAGAGGATTTATTTCTTCAAAAAGAGATAGGGCTGTTAAATAAAGTGTGTGTGCATTTGATGATAGCAAATTCCCTATTTGGATTATTTCGCCTCCTTCTCAGTGCTGCTTGATGGTATTTTTTAATACCGATATCCTCTTTCCACCCTGTTTTTTCCTCTAATTCCTTAAAAAGCCTGAACTTGACAGCAGCCTCACTGTGGCACTAAGCTCTGAATTCAGTGTGTGTGTGTTTGTGCTGCGAGAAGCAACAGATCACATTAAGGATGTATTGATTTACCCGAGCTCAGAGAGGAACACTTATTTTAATTAAAGCAATTATTATGTCACCACTTTTCACATCGTGCCACTGAACTTGCAGGACTAATGCTGCTCCCGCCAGGATAACAGTATTACTAGAAAAATCTGCTTTGATCACATTTTGGAATTTGCATTGATCTTCCTTTTTCCGCTTCTTGTCTTCCTCTCCAGAGTCTGTGAACAGCTGAGAGAGGGACACTGTCTGCCCCACTGTCCAGCGACACAATGAGCTGGAGCTTCCTCACGCGGCTGCTGGAGGAGATCCACAACCACTCCACCTTCGTGGGGAAGCTGTGGCTCACCGTGCTCATCGTCTTCCGCATCGTTCTCACTGCCGTTGGGGGAGAGTCCATCTACTACGACGAACAGAGCAAGTTTGTCTGCAACTCGGGCCAGCCGGGCTGCGAGAATGTCTGCTACGACGCCTTTGCCCCTCTGTCTCACGTCCGCTTCTGGGTCTTCCAGATTATCTTGGTGGCGATGCCTTCTCTCATGTACATGGGCTATGCTGTCAACAAGATCGCGCGATTAGACGAAGCCAAAGGAGGAACTGGTTCTACCGCCGTCAGAACAGGAGGAGGGGGCTACACGCACAGGAAGCCCAGGAAAATCTGCTTTGGAGCTCGGCAGCACCGGGGCATCGAGGAGACCGAGGAGGACCAGGAGGACGATCCTATGATCTATGAGGTGCCAGAGATTGAGCCCCCTAAAAGGCCACGGGATCCACTGCAACCCACACCCAGACCCAAAGTCCGGCATGACGGGCGCAAGCGTATCCAGGATGAGGGGCTGATGCGGGTCTACGTCTTGCAGCTGGTGACTCGCACAGTGTTAGAAGCCGGCTTCCTTGCAGGCCAGTATTTGCTGTATGGGTTCCGTGTGATGCCTGTGTTCGTGTGCTCGGGGAAACCTTGTCCCCACAGCGTTGACTGCTTTGTGTCGCGGCCTACGGAGAAGACCATCTTCCTGCGCATCATGTACGGCGTCACCGTCCTTTGCCTCACGCTCAACGTTTGGGAGATGCTCCATTTGGGAATCGGCTCTATCTGTGACATTCTTCGCCGTCGGCGCTGCCCTCCTCAGGAGGATGAGTACCAGTTGGGCTTGTTGGGCACCAATGGGGGTGTGGAGGGTTCAGTAGGGGGGCCAGGCCCTGAGGCAGGGTCTGAGGGAGGGGTGGGTGGAGACGGGGCTGCTGATTACGTGGGGTACCCCTTCTCGTGGAACACCCCATCAGCTCCACCAGGCTACAACATTGTGGTAAAGCCAGAGCAGATGCCCTACACGGACCTGAGCAACGCTAAGATGGCATGCAAGCAGAACCGGGCAAACATTGCCCAAGAGGAGCAGCAGCAATTTGGCAGCAATGAGGATAACTTCCCCACTGGAGGGGAGGCCCGCGTGGCTTTGAACAAAGACATGATCCAGCAGGCTCATGAGCAGCTGGAGGCGGCCATCCAGGCCTACAGCCAGCAGCACCGGGCAGAGGTGCAGCTTGGGGACAACCAGGACGACAAGCCCCAGAGTAACATCATCCAGGCCCAACCGCAGCCACAGCCTCAGCCTCAGAAAGAGCGCAAGCATAGATTCAAGCACGGGAAGGGAGGCAGCAGTGGAGGAGGCAGCAGCAGCAACAGCAGCAGCAGCAAATCAGGAGAGGGCAAGCCCTCAGTATGGATTTAACCCTGAAAACTGACATGTAATGAAACCATGTATATATTAAAGATTGGATGACGAGCTGTTGCAATCTTCCTTGGATATTTAAACACCACTGTGCCTTCAAGAATCCTGCAAGCTGGAGAAGATGTGTGTTTGTGTGCAAAGATGTGTAAAACAACGAGAAACAAAGCGTGATGTTGCAGCTGACAATATGTTTTGTCCGGGCTATCACTGTCTAACTTGAAACATCTACACAAACTGTAATAGGCCACAGTCTGTCGTTTACATGTCTCCTTGAGCCCTGAAGCAGATTATTGACCTCTGATGTCTTCCCGTTCATCCTCTCTTAGGGATTTGAACCTTAGAAGAATGATAATTAGCTCTGTTGCAAAATCTGATCTGATCCTAGATTTGGCTGAGCTCATTCGCTGGCCACTCCACTGCAAAGTCTCCGTGAGTACATTGGCATCCTAGACACCAGAATGAGGTATCATGGTAACACAAAGGCAAAGGGAGAGCCCTGGCAAGCTAAACCTATGACTTGTACTGTAGTGACGTTATCGAGGAACGTCACGACAACGTAAATGCAATAAAATTAAACATAATTGAGTGGCAGCGCCTAAAGCAGTGACTTTCTAACGCAGCGAGAACATCACCTTCCTGACGGCTGTCTCCTGTCAGTCATGTTCTGTCTGCGTTCTCTCCAGCGCGGATCACAGTGTTATGTTGCTGTGACCTTTGACAGTGTTTCTATATGTTTCCTGTGTTTGTATGTTGTTGTTTTTTTGTTTTTTTAATGTGTGCTGCTCACAAACCGGATGAGTCCAGCACGTGGCTTTGTATCCAGTCCCTGAGATAAAATGCTCTTTTTAACAAGGTGCATAAACAATCCAATTTTTATACCTTACTCTTCTCAGTTTCTCTCTCTGGCTCTTTCATGGCTGTTTAGCAAGGCCGCTCAGCACTCCACCGGTTTCCCCATCTGCCTTGTAGTTGACTGCCCCCTGGTGGTGTCTTCTGCAGGGCTCGCTTTACCGGTTGCCAATGCTACCTGCATCCAGCAGCACCTTTACCAGCTGTAGTGTTTCCCTTTTCTATCAAAGCCTTGTCCAGTCCTTCAAGGCTGCATTATCACTGCGTCGTAATGGAAAAGGTTCAAAGCCATTACTCTAATATAGTGAGACCAAACACTGTTTGTGTGATGCAAGTGTCAGTGCCAAGATTTTCTGCTGGGCTTGCCATTAAAGCCTGGTTGTTTGTAGCTTTGGAATACTGTGGCCATGCTACTCCAGTTGTGGAAAAAAAATATGCCTCCATGAGACCAACCCTTTTTGTAAAAGTTGTTTTTTGTATTACAGTACGTGTATTGCTTTTTTGGAATGGGATTTAAAAATAGCAAAACAAGCCAATTTTTATGTTCGAGTCAGTGTTTTTATATGGAAACACTCTTTTTTTTTTCAAAGACGTCTTTTGTAAAATAAAGAAAAAAGAAAACACAAGTTCTTTTAAAACATGAATTAGTCGTATGGGTATCTATGGTTATTGTGTTTTAAATTGCCTTCCGATTGTAAAAAATGTGAAATATGACATAGTATATTTTTATAAAAAATGTCGGCTCGTTGTCTTAACGACGTAAAGAAAAAAAGCCAGACTTTTTCCTTGTATGTTACAGTATCAGTATTAAATGTATGTAGCGACCCTCTGGGCTGTGTTTCAGTAAACAGTGATGCTCCTTTTGAGATCTGCTGAACAGCTGCATGTGGAGACAAACTGGCTGGTGGGACAAGTTGGGGACTTAAAGTGCCAAATTATTCAAATCATTCCAAGCAATGCGCCGCAAAACTTTTTCCAAACAAGTATTTACTCAATTTTATGACTGTAAAATTGGGAGGGGAGCAAATCTGAGGAGCTTGCACGTTATGCTCTTGATTTATTGACTCTCCAAAAAAAAAAAAAAATGGCTAACCATCTGAACAAACCACCAGTTGTGAGGCTGGACATCGTGACCTGACTTCATTCACGTCAACACAACTGATAATACAGCTGCTCGAGTATAAAAGAGTCTTTCTGATTGGTTTAGGCTCCACAAGTCTTATAAACAAGCCAGCCAGCAGACAGTCACAATAAATCTCCACAACTACTCCGGTCGTTGCTCCCCAGAGCTGTGACTGACACTGGCTGCACCGACGCCACTCTGTCGCCAATAAGCCACAGGTGATTTAGTGTTTCCCAGTCAGTGTCAGTCTCCTCCCCTTGAGGCCATTAAGCTCTCATTAAACCCTTTCCCCAGTGCGCAAAGTTTCTCAACTAAAATATTTACTGCTTTCTCCACAAACTGAATGCAGCTGGTGATGCTTTGCAGTCAGACAGCTGATGTCACTAGAGGGCGACTTCCCGTCAAAGGAGGGAGCACTTTAGAGGTTTTGAGGACGAGCCGTGGGTGTACTTAAGGACCCCATCTGTTCAGAGTCTGCACGACTGGCAGCTTGGCCTTATATCTCCAAAACTATTCTAGGTTATGTTGCTGAGACTTGTCTGTCTTTTTTTTTTAGGGGAAAGTAAGGAATTCGGGCAGCTATCCAGGTCAGGAGAATCACCCCGTGGCACAGTTATGTGTTTGTGTGGCCCCGTTCTCTTTTGTCTATTGAGTGACTGAGAAAAAAAATGGGACTAAAGTAGAAAAGAAGTGTGCTCACCGGACGGAAACTTTTTTTTTTAGGGTTTTTTCTCTTCTGCATATTGTTGCTGTCCTGTGAAAACCATGTCTCCAAAATGTCAAGAGGGCTTTTTAAAGAAAGTAGTAGTGTCTGATTGATACTGATCGTCTAATATAAATGTCAATGTGTGTTTTAAGCTTTGTGACAATGCATCTATGAGATAATGATAAATAGGCATGCTGGCCCATTAGCTAGAAAGATTTTCTGGACCCATAATGAGCATCTAATCCCTTGAGTTTAGCAGAATGTTGGTTTCTTTCAGGGATGTTTATTCTTTGTGAGGGCTGCTCACCACCAGAGGCAAATTTCTTCCAAGTTTGAATACTTTGCCAATTTAATTATTTAAGGGTTTTCAACAAAACATGTTGCAGTACTGACAGTGTGCAAAAATTCAACCTTTTCTCTTGCAAGGTAGCAAAGAAAATGATAATATGTGAAATAAAACTTGAGAAATGTTTCATTTAACAGCGACAATATGCATTTGAGCACCCTTTTGAGTTTCCATTGTACCTTGAAGCTGCAGGAATTGCGAGTTAAAGAGAAAGTAGCTTCAAGTGTGCAAGGGTGCAATCACAATAATGAAACTTAACAGTGTTTGGAGAAATGCTCTCATAGACTATCATTTATACTTGATTTATCTCTGTGCTGTATGGAAGCCCATTTCTGCCAGTTAAGGAAAAAAATAAGACGAAAATTTAGTTTAATTAAAAAATATTCCCATTATAAATCCTAATTATGAGGGGAAAAGTCCACATTAGGAGGCAACAAGACACTTTTATGAGAGATAAAGTTATTATGAGATACAAGGCCATAAATATGAGATAATAATCAAAATTATATGAATAAAAAGTCATTATTTTAAGATAAAAGTCAAAATAAGAAATGATGACACAAAAAGACAGAATTATGAAATAAAACTCATAATTATGAGATAAAAATAATTTGGAGTTTTTAAAAAAAAGTCACAAGTATGAGATGAAAAGTCAAAACTGTGAAAGAAAACATCTGAACTGTGAGATAAAAAGTCTAAATGTATCCATAACTCTTACTTTTTATGTCATAACTTGCTTGGGTAAAAAAAACAAAATGTATTAAGGCTAAGTTTTCATCAATTTTCTTTCTTTTACTGGCAGAACTGTGCTTCCACAGATGCTGTGTATTAAAACATACAGAGACTTAAAGCCGGTTGTATCAGATGATGATCTTTTGTGGGTCTGTTCATCAGGGATACCACAATGTCCACCCTCAGCATCCGTCTGTCTGTGTGAAAACAACGTCTGTGTCCAGAAGAAAAGGCTGTTGTCTTGTTTCCCTACATGTTCCTTATAGTCGCCCATGTGGGACGTGACAATAAAACCAGTGGTATAACCAGTACAAACTCTGATTCAGACATGCATTTGTGTGTTTTTCTATGCCTTTTTGTAAAATGTACATTTCTTTGAGTGCCATTCTGGTATCCCCCCCGGCCAAGATTTTTTTCATAATTCTTTGATGAATTCAATTGATTTGCATGTGAAAAGACCTATTTTCCTACAAAAATAAATCAGAAATGCGTATTGAATGAAGTCTCTGGGTCTTTTCTTTGGGCTCATGAGGAAATAAAAGGTTTCCCTCTCTGGAAATGTTGAGTATTGTCCTGGTCATGTTGTCAGTTTGAGATCTGCATCTGATTTTGATGGGTGGAGAGCGGGGGGTCTCCATGGTCCTATCAGGAGAATTACAGTGACACGGGCTGATGTTGTGTCACTGGCAGGAACAACACAGGAGGCCGAAGAGATGTCTCTTCGGCTCACGTCAGCCGCGTCATTTTGTTTGTCACTTTGGCAGTTCGTTCAGTGACAGTTGAACTTCAGCTAGTGACAAGAGAACATCTGAGTCTGTGAGGCTGTAAATTACATTAATGCATTACGAGCCACTGATTTTCAAAAAACTGATTACGCTGCTCCAATCAATCCAGACTGAACCGAGGGAAATATTCAAAGAGCGTGCCCTCGTTCTCTTTCCTCCGTCGAGTTCTCCTCTTTGTGTCTGCCGTCGCTAACGAGTTCACAGCCAAACCGCCTGGAGAATAAACATCAAAAGTGGAAGTGGAAAGTATGTTTTTGTGATCCTCTAAAATAAAATAAAATCCCCCAGAGAGACTAGCCAGTGGGAACGAGCAGAGTGCTGCAGCTGGATGTACAACGAGGTCACTGAGACGAATCCCGTGAGCAATGTCTGGGATGGCAACTTGTGGCAACGGGCTATTTTCTCCAAAAGGAAACAAACATTTCATCCCATTAATGGCCTAATTGGCCAGATGTACCAACCCTACACAGATGTCATTTCAGAGACAATGTGCTCATGCCGCTACTATGAATTTGGGGACAGGGGAAAGAGGAGGAGGACAAAAACTGCTCCAGTTCTTTCCAAACACTCCCTGGCTAATATGTTCAGTCTATTAAAGCACCATCCAGATGTTTGCATGTCTGTTCAGGCAGTAGTTGTGGGATGCCCGGCAGCAGGACACACAGGAGTCAAGTGGAAGGTGCAGCAATGTATAGGCCGCTTGTATCACAGCTCTATTGTATATGGAGTAATAGGAAGCCAAAGGATAGCAAAAAAGAAGAGAATCAATAGAAGAGTGCTGTGCGGAAATATGTTAATAAATCACTACATCATGTGATGTTCCAGCCCTGAAACTAAACACTCGAGCACAAACTGTGCCCCAAAAACTGGCCAAATGTGCCACTCCTGAGTAAATAGTGCATTCTAAAGACAAATCTTGGCAGGTTTCGGGCACTTAAAGGCTCAAAGATACTAAATCATGCAAGCTGAGACGTCTGGGAAAAAGCTTTTGCCTCCCGGTTTTCGGACAAGTGAATTCCACTCCGGCCACTGATCACAAACACATAACTTGTTTTCTGATAAATATTTATTCACTGATTTCACTTTGAATTCATTTTCCCTCTCATCTTGCGCTGTTTACACAAAAATAAATCACAAACATTCAAATGATTCTAAAATTGTCTCGCCAAGTATTGTCTAGTTTGGTCATCCACAGCTTGTACCTCGTGTGTCTGGATGACGATCAGTCGCCAGAATAAAATGTTGGCATTTTACATTTCTCCAAACCACGGATATGTTCAAGTTTGTACCAGTTGACCTTCATGTCAGGAAATGGAGGAGATGGTGGTGTCAAGCGAGAGACCACTGTTTGAAAGGGCAGGTAAGCCAAAATCTGAAATTTTCACACCTTAAGCACAGCAGTGTTGTAATATAACATTTTAAATGTGACCGAAAGTAACGTAAAGTTGCGAAAGATCTGTGGTTTGCAGCCACATAAAATGCCAAAATTCTATCTGGAGTTTGGCAGAAGTGGGAGTGGATCACACATGCTCAGGTCGCGAGCACGTCTAAAGTCTTAACCTCCACGACTCAGTTTACTGTGGCAAGAACAAGCAAGTCGAGTCGAGTCATTGCACGGGTGTAACGAAGTCACAAATAAAGTCATATGAAATTCTGATGATCTAGCCTAGTTACCATAATCCTAATCATTGTGTCGGCAGAGTAACCATTAGCTGCTACAGACTCTGGATTCTGCTGACGGTTTCAGTTAAAAAATGAATGTTTGAAAGCAAAATTCTTACATATTGCACCTTTAAATGAAGACTGGCGATGACAACTCTAATGAAAACTGTTGCAGCGTGTTCACACCTTTTAAATCTTACTAATGTT
Source organism: Spondyliosoma cantharus (assembly GCA_900302685.1). Taxonomy (NCBI): domain Eukaryota; kingdom Metazoa; phylum Chordata; class Actinopteri; order Spariformes; family Sparidae; genus Spondyliosoma; species Spondyliosoma cantharus. The sequence goes on along the minus strand of OMLP01002772.1, from coordinate 55,062 downwards.
TTACACTTTGTGAGAGTCTGTAACAAGATACTTGCTTAGACAAAATGGCAATAAGTAAGACAGATTTTCGAGCTACACATATTGCATACTGCTGTTCTTTTCTTATTACTTTTATAGACAATATGATCCTGGAATTCACAGTGCATTAGCCCCTACTGGTCTGCCGCGTCCCAGTCCTGTTTCAAGATCCGGCCCACACCAGACCTGTTTATCTGGCCCACATTCCATTTGGAAAGACGGCACTTGGACGTTCCGTTCTTAATTGCCAGATCGAAGCCGCTAAATGTCAGCCAAGAGAGTTTTGTTGCTATCTGTTGCTATACCAAGTCAAAGTCATGTCAAGTCTTAAATCAGTGTTGGTCGAACAAGTCTCGAGTCCTTAAATCTGTGACTCCAGTCTGACTCTTTTCAAGCCACGTGACTCGAGTCCCCCACCTCTTTAGACTGTGTTGCTGTGAGACCGTCAGCATGAACGGAAAGTAAAGACCCACCAAGTCTTGATGCAAATATTACAAAGACAGCTTACCCAAATGTTACAATATTCACCCAAAGTGCACAATTCACAATAATCCCACAACCTTACATTGGAGTCAGTTTTAAATCTGCAACGATTCAGCATCAACTGGAAAAAAGTGTTTTGTTGTAGCAGTTTGTGTGCAGCACTCATCCTGTGTGGTCACTATGGTGACGAGGGGCAGCACATTGAAACATGGGATCCCCATAGCAACCTTTGTGAGGAGGGACCCCCCCTGTGTTTATCGGTGTTATTATGTCGGTGGCGTCTCTGTTTTCGTGGCTCCGAGCTTCTGATGAGCGTAGCACACAGGTGGGCGGCCATGATTTTGTAGTTAACGCTACTTGGACAGAACCCCTGCAGGCACTCTGAGATCTGAGGCTTTACCCAATGTCTGTATCACATCCAGCAACGTCAGTGACGTCGAATCAAAGTACAAAAAAGGGATTGGAGTGTGTGAGTAACATTTATTTCTCCTCAACAGCCCTCAGAATATTGTCAGAGTGGTTCGATGTGTGGAAAGGATTCTTCACATTCAGTGTGCTGATTTTTTTTGCAGTCAATGTTGGAGTGTTTTGGCCAGACAATCTTCACGGAAAGGAGGTATTTGATTGAAAATACATTCAGTTTGTTCAAAAAAGCGCAGATGGTGAGTCATTAATTATTGATTAGCATAAGGCACTACAATGTAGTTAAAGGCCTCACAAAGGATTCCCGTTTAAATCAAAACAACTCCATCCAGACACCAGCTGGAGCATTTGTGGTAATAAATAAATTTTTATAAGACTGTTTACAGACTGTCCGCAGTCTCATGATTGTTGCATTTTGAATTCAGTGCAAATGTCTTGGCTGCACAGCATATCCAAGCATCCGCTGTGCTTGGACATGCCTGATCTGTGTCACCGGCCAAATTAGATCTGTCCAGTCATTAAAAAGTTTATGAAAGACTTCATGATTGACTGGCTTCTTCCTGAGGCTACAAAGAAGGCACCTTGCTCCTGTCCCGTCAGCTGCCCCTGGGTCTGGGAACTACTTCTCACCTGGCTGACATTCTCCCAGATGAAGCTTGAGCACCCCCTCACTGTGCAGCCGCAGCAAGAGGTCGAACTCAACCGGCATGGCGTGGAATTTCACTTTTGTTTGTCTGTCATCATAGTAGTGGTTGGTTAAAGCTTGGAGTCCATGTGGGTGGTTGCTGAAGGGCCAGAACCCGTACAGATGAACGTTGTTGCAGAGTTCTAGTGCCAGGCTAACCACAATCATTCCGGTGCTAAGCCGCACTGCTCGCACGCCTTGGGAGCGCCAGAAGACCGCCAGACTCTGAAGGTACTCGGGGTTGAAGAAGATGGGCCGGATGGGGCTTTGGAAGTCCTCAACGGTGTAAGAGACTCGGAGGGACACGGCGGTGTTGTGGCCGTAGGAGAAGGCGGGGAGGAGCAGCAGGGAGTCCCCATAGGTTTTCATACTCTCCACAAACGGACGGCGACGCCCATTAAGAGAACCATACCTGAAAGACAACAGCAGGTGTTCAACACAGAGACAAAAGGAAGATGTAAGAGGTGAGAGTGCAGTGTGATCATGTTCTCACTCACTTTTCAAGAAGGATGCTCGGGTTTGCCGTTACAAGATCAGTCTTGACACCCACGTGCTTCTCATAGCCGTTTTGCAAAGGAGGAAGGTTACACCTGAGGGAGCAACAAAGAATATGAAGAGAACGTTTTAAGGAAGTCTAAAAGAGTCAAGTTTCATTTCTCATTTTTCATGTCAGGTTTCTGACCTCATGACAAACTGAGCTGAATCGATCATCTGTCCACAGCCACTGTTGGTCAGGATCCCTCCGTTCCCAACGACAGCACATGTGTCAAACGTCTTATTTGGGAAAGGACGCTCCTGCCGTCAACACCAACAGGAAATGCATTACAATACATTCATACTGATGATGATGATGATGATACACTGGAGTGTGGGAGAAGTGGAGAGCCATTCAAAGGGGCGGGTGGCTATGGATGGATCTCCTTTGCAAATGTTTCCTGTTCAGCCAGTACTACCTACAGGTCAAAGGTCAAAATCCATCTGTAATTTCCCCTTAGTTGGTAAATAAAGTTGTATTTTATTGTTTGAAAATGCACCTTTTACAACCACTCAGACCAGAGTCATTGCACATCCTTTAGGAGGAACTAGAATGAAGATATTACCTCCAAAGGCTTTATTGGTATCATTCGTTGGGAGAAGAAGTTCTTTGATAAAGATGTTTGCATGCTATCATTGTTTGCACAGCGACACTAAAAATGTTAATAGGGTCTTTTTAAGGACACTTCCTGGTGGCCTGAAAGTTACAAATCTTTCACCCGGCTGTTTATGGCAGCCATTCAGGACACAAGTACATACTCAGCAGCCTCACGGTTCTGGCCAGGGATCACCAACACGGTGCCCGCGGGCACCAGGTAGCCCCCAAGAACCACATGAGTAGCCCTCAGGCCTGTTCTAAAAATGAAAATTGAATATTGATATTATCTGATTCCCACCTGTTAAGTCATTGTTGATAATCATTGTGAAAAATCATTAACAGTGTCTTCACATAGATATCAGTATCATCAATCAGTATCATCAATCATTAATGCCACTGCTGCATGATCGGATCGTCCAGCCTCTGTTCAGCTGTTAGTTGCAACAAGTTGATGTTTTCACACTTTCGTCTGAGCAACACTCAAAACGAGTTCAACCGGAATTTATACTGCCATTATACCTCATCAGGATTCTTCATCGTGAAGCGTACTGATGCTGCCGACTCTGCAGGTCTGGCAGGTTTGGCAGCTTTGCACTTGCGGTTGACACAGTTCTCTGCTTTTTTTAATAATGAGCCTGTAAAGAGGTGTGATGACCAGTTCCCCAAACCAGCCATTCGAAATAATACCTCACTTCCCCCTTACATTGTGGAAAGCACTAACTTGTGTGGTATATATTTTGACAAGAAAGTTAGTCTTCATAAAACATTCAATGGATTTTTCTGTGAAATTTGGTACAGATATTGTTGTTAAGAGACACTAAATGCTCATAAGTTTCCTCAAACGCAGCCATGAGGTTGACATTGTGGTTTGGCCGGAAATGACTCAACAATGGGATGGATTGGATTTAGTCAACCTTCGGTGACAGCTTAAATAAGCAACAGACAACTTTTTTTTGCTTCTACTCATCATTATGAAGTAGATACTGACAGTGCAGTGTAATGGCTGTAGAAAACCATCCACGTGTAGATTGGTTTCCTATAATCCTTGCTTTAACCTTGCTAACTGGCCTGCCTTGGCTCAATCTTTCCTGAAGACATGAAGGACGAATTACGGCACAGAGAATGCGTGTTTGTCATCGTGCAACCAAAATAGGAAGAGATATGGTTTGCCCTGGTTGCTATCACTAGGTAACGGTGGAGCAACCGTGGAAACTCTTGACTGCAAAAGAAAAAGAATCGAAGAGGGAGGGTGATAGAAAACGAGGTAGAGCAAGTGAACGGGCAGGAGGGCATGGTGTTGCGTCAAAGTCTGTTCCCTCGCTCAAATGTGATAGCCTCTTTCCAGCGTGGCTCGAAACAGCTCAAAAACATTCTCTCTTCTAGATCAGTGATTAACAAATCCTGCTTATGTATTAAGATAAGATAAGATAAGATGTTCCCTTATTGAGAAATTTGCAGGTAACACAGCAGTACAGAGGGAAAATAAGGTGCAGCACGAGAGTAAGTCTCAAAAAATAGAGACAATAATACAACCGGGCATAGATGCGGGAACTAGGGGTGCTGAGGTTACTGCAGCAGCCCCTGATACAAGGCTATAACATACACCAAATTTACAAGAATTTTTCAGAGACAGCGCTTCACAAAGTGAAGTGTTAATAACAATCAGATACATGTTATGCTGGCCATTCAAATGAATACAACAAACATGAATGTTGCTCAGCATATAATATGACGTCCGACCCCTCAGCACCCCCTGCTGTGACTGACTTCCTGTGTCCCTGCACCATGGTGTTTTACTCTGCCTCGTCATGCCACTGAGATCAGGATTTCTAGGTCAAACCGGGATTCTTACGGTTGGTAATTGCTAGCAGTAGCCATGTTGTTAATGCTGTGTTTGTGACAGCGGCACCAGCAGTAATACAACAGTGAAAACTCTTTAAACAATAATCTTTTTCCGCTATAATGAACTTGCCAAACTATCGACATTCCCATCAGCCTCTGCTGTACTGTACTATTTGCTAATTAGCATAGGTTAGCATTCTAAAATACAAACCAATGTTAGTTTTATTGTTACATTATATTGTGTGTGCATGGAAGCAGCTGTGTTTCATGCTATTTATTGCTTTATTGCTTGTGCAATTTTTCCGTGTGTGACGGCGAAGATGTGACCTGAGTTGCTTAATAGTCAATAAATTATGTGGGTTTAACAAACAGCATGTAGACTTTTACGGAGATAAGGTCAAGACAAGATAAGAATTATTTTCCGGACATAAAAAAGAAGTAGAGACTCAATGTGCGGCGACAATCAAACATACATTTATCTACATCTGCTTTTCGCCCACTTGTGTTTGTTAATAAATACTCTACATGATATCCGCTGCATAAATTCACATTATTAGTTATTTTCATTGAATCATACGACTGCAAACATTGTTTCTCTGCCTGCAAATGTAAAGAATATGTAATTTATTAAATCAGAGTATGAAGAACATCAGTTTAAAATGGAGGTATAGGTCAGTGGAGGAGCTTTTGACAGCAGATCAAGAGATTTTATCTAAAAGGGGTTTTTATGTTTGTAATTTTAATGTCAGATCCTGCACACAAAGTACAGGCAGTACAGGAAGTGCAAGCAGACTCCAGTTCAGCAAGTCTCTGGTCTAAGTTTGAGAGCCCTTTACCAAAAATAACCCTGTGTGCTGTGAGTGAGTTTAAAGAGCCAACATGTGAGCAGACACATGACTTATGACAGAACACGCAGGAGCAAAGCAGTGGAATAATCTCCATGGTGAAACATGCAGCAGCAGATGTGGTGGAAATATTCACAAATTGAGAAACAACGTACTTTTATAAAGGTGCTGAAAATCTCTGGGGTCACCTGGAGCGTCCTCTTCTTCTCCCCGTCGTACTGCATCTTTTTTCCCACAGCGGTGTTGGCCTGGGTGATGATGGCCTTCTCAGAGCCATGGCACTTTTTGCTCAGCTGAGATCTGGAGAACCACAGGGGATTAATTAAATATCATACGAGGGTGGGCAGGAGTGTCACAATCTCACGTGTGTGTGTATATATAAATATACATACATATATATAAATGCACCTATTCCATTCATTCTGTGATATATTTTACTGCTAGTTACATTCTGTAACTTTTTACACATTTTATTGCTTTATACCTTTTAATGCTTTAATACTCTTTTACCTTTTACATACATACTTAATATTTTCTCTAGCAGTCAAAGATTGTCACACACATGTACTTGTGTCATAGTCTTGTAACAATAAACATCATTTTGAAATGTAAAACGAGATAATGCAAACCACAGGTAAGTGCAAGGTCCAAACGTCACGCTCACATTTTATGTTTATTACATCAGGAAGTGGAGAGGACGGCGGTGGTGTTATTAAAGCCAACGAGGCAGTGTGAAACAGTGTTGTGTCCTTAGTGAAGTCTCACTATTTCACCATAAATCACATGACATCAAGATGTGTTATATTTAGACCACATGTGCGTTGAAGTTCCTCTACTTTGATCCACATGTCGGTTCCTACTTCTCGTTCTTTGTCTGTACTTGTTCTTCTTTACTTTCAAATGAAAAGGAAACAAATCCCAAAGAGAGGTTTTGAATTTTGTTTAAACTTTCGAAGAAATTTGGCAATTTTTTTTCTTTTATATCTTTGCTATTTATATTCTGTTGTTATACTTACACAGGTACTTGCAAGGTCGACATTTGTACCAAATATGGCACATTTTATGTTTATCACATCAGGAAGTGGAGAGGCCGGCGGTGGTGTTAATAAAACCAGTGAAGCTGGCACCTGGATGTTTCTAAGGACACCTGGGGATTTCTCCAGAGGATTTTTTGTTGAGACCAAACCAGGAATTCTAAGCCAAACCTTGATTGAAGTGTTTTTTGTGTGTAAACCGAACCAGAGCATAGGCACAGCACATTTACTTGCTATTTTGGGATGGTATGAAATCTTCCCTAAAACTGCCATATCAAACGAAACCCAGCACGGTTTAATGTAATGTATGCTCATAGGTAGACGGGCTATTTTGAGAGAGAGGAAGTCAGCCTCCCCTTCATTTTTAAAGAAGTGGTGCAGTGTATGTGTACTGTCATTATTCGGTGGAAGATCAGGTTCTCGTCTGATTCCTAATGTAAATTAGATGAGATTTGGGGCCTTGTGATTATATCAGAAAGGAAATGGACTCAGCTGCAACTGATAGTTTTTTTATTTTATGTGGCCTTCTGCAGGTCCCTGTGATCATGTACAGATTATTCCTGTCTACATTTCCCCTGCAGATACAACTTATCATTAATATTTGTACATTGTTTGTTTTGGGATTCTTGTTTCTTGGACATTGTGTTTTCTTACCTGAATTTCTGGTAATTATCCTCCTTCTTTTTCCAGGCCTGAGAGTAACGCTCGTTCACTTTGTCAATGACCTCCCTGAGACACACACAAACACAAGTCAAGTGAGCAAATCCTTGTAGTGCTGACGGGACTTGATCTGATGAAGGCATAAACAAAAGGAAGGTCACTCGAGGAGAGGCAGCGAGGGTGAGGTTGTTCTCACCTGCAGCCTTTACAGAGCTGTTGGGGCGTAGTGGCCCTTTTCTCAGCAGCACTTTTCTCGGGGGTGCTTTTCTTCTGAGGAGATGGTCTGTGAGGTTCCACATTGCTGCTGTGAAGAGGGGGAAAGACACAGATGAGTAAAGATACTGACTTCTGAGATTTTGTTTTACCTCAGCTGAGAGACAAATCCTGCTCCAGATGTGCTGTATTGTTTGTGTACATGCACATATTCATGACATACAGCAGCCTTCTCATCCACGTGGTTCTGTATGCACGAATTACTCATTTCAAAACACAAAACAAAAAGAGGAATCATACGAAATTCTGTAGTCATGCATTTCCCTTTGACATGGGGCACCGTACTGGCAAATCTGTCAGCTTCAAACAAAATAAATGAACAACCAGTGTACAAACTCATGAGCAGAGACCTTTGCTTCTGCCTCTTTGTGCCTGTGTGTGTGTGTTGTAAAATGCAGTCTGTGGTGTGCTTACAGTTAGCCATCTCCTCTTCCTGTTTTGAAGTTACAAAAAAGATCTATGAGCTTGAAATGCGTCATCATGTCCAATTCCCACCTGTGAGACCGCAGAGCCCCACAGCTGGGCTAAAAATCCTTTAATTTCAGGTTGGTGTAGGCAGTTTCACTGTGAGGATTTCTTTAATTCTGCTTTTGATTTTCCAAGAAACTTTATCGACAAAGAGCAAGTTTACTCAATTTCAAATTCAAGGTACTGTACAACTTTATACTATTACTGCACCACATCTCAGAGGCAAACATCTTCATTTTTTTGGTAATATTATTTTGTCTACAGAAAGCTTCAGTTAATAGGAATTTTCTCAGTTTACAACTTGTCCTTATTTTTGCCTGAATGTGATATGTGTGATTTGTGGTACACTAAATCATCACGTTTCCTTTTATGGGTCGAGAAATTCTCCTACTTCTTACTCATCTGCTAAATAAACTATTTACAGTAGAAACCCTGGTGAATTTAACTGGAAAACGCACAAAAACAGATTTTCTGAGCACATGAAAAATTGACGTTTTAAAGACATGTGGTTCTCAAAGCAGGAGAGCGACGCTACAATCATATGATGACATTTTCAGTTTAAACTTCCCAAAGTAGATAAAGAAGCTCGACTTAAAAGGTGCATTATGTAGTTATGGGGAAGAAATTCGAATCTAAAACAAACTATATAAACAGACTCGTTTTCAGTTTCATTACTGAATAAACTGCCTAAACAAAACTGATTCAACTGAACTGACTCATTCCCGATTTGTCAGATTTATCAGATGTCAAATGATGTTTGTGGTTTCCCAACTCGTCAAAAGTTGATGCTTGCGGATCGGATCGATGGTTCGGCCGCTATCCCAAAGTCTTGAGTTGACGAGTTGGGAACGAGACTCAAAATATCAACTTTTCTTACAATTAGCACCTTTAAAAAGGACGACACAATCTCATACTGCTCGACTTTTTCTCTGAGTACCACTTGCTGACTCACTTATGGGAAACAAATATATATTTCTGAGTTTGTACTATTACCTCATTAATACTGTAAATCTGAGTTTCAATTTCTTCTCCAAAACCACATAGTGCCCCTTTAAAAATGAATCAAATAGAGTTGTAATAATAGTCCAGAAACATCATATCTAATATTGAAACATCTCCCTCTTGTCCTCTGTCTCTTAACTTACCTTTTTCTACTGATAAACCCCCATATAACAACTGGATCCCACTGGATTGATAAAATAATGCATGTGTGCGTGTGTGTGTGTGTGTGTGTGTGTGTGTGAGTGTGTGAGTGTGTGTGTGTGATGTTTCACACACTTACCTGTGGTCGAACACGAACCAGACAACCGAGGTCAGCAGGCTCCCCACAAAGAGGAGAATGAACACCAGAGAGAAGAGTGACTTCAAGGACTGTCCCCTCATACCTCACCCCTCCTGCAAACACCCTCACCCACTAGCCCCCCTCACCTTCTGTCTGAAGCTCTCGCACTTTGCTCGACAGCTCACCCGTTACTTCTGTCACCCTCACTCTCTCTCTCTCTCTCTCTCTCTGCGTGTGTTGTCAGATTTCCTCC